>JAUCNO010001888.1:970809-982055 GCA_032353835.1 Enteromius viviparus
GAATTAGAAAACTATTGCACAGTTATTGTTTTCTTCACTTCAGGAGTTTATTTTTGTGATGGCGACTGGACGTCTTCTTGCACAACATCATGCTTTAGGATTTAAATCCTCCTCACATGTGGCACACTCCTTCCTCCACACAGACCCTGTTTCACTGAGTTAGAGGCACATATGTAAAGCATGTGGACACTCTGAGCAGTAACAAGATCATACAGGACCGCAGCCAGACTCAAATCAATGCAGGATCATGTCAGCGTTTATGAGCTCAGTGATCAAACCTCTGACTGTACAAACGCCCTTCAGCACAAGAGTTCCTGCAGCTTTCCATTAAAGCTGAGAGCAAACACCGCCGACATGCTCTTCACAAACTCAACTGCTCTTAAAGTGCTTGTGTTGTAGATAAACACACACTTCAGCCTGATTTGCAATTGTAGACTGAACTAAACACTTCAGGGTCCCTTATATAAAAAAAATATGATTTACATAATGTATGTACAGTACTGGTTAAAGGTTACTGTAAAAATACTGTAGAAGAATAGATATTGTAAAATATTATTTTTCTTTTGAATGGTCAGATACAATTTAATCCCATTGATATTGTTTATCAGGATTTTTTACACTTTATTTGAAACAGATCATAAATGACTGTACTGTTAGTTTTCATCCTTGATAAGTTTGCATTTCTCTTTCATTTCCGGATTATGTTTTAATCATTGATAATGATTAGAAATGTTTCTTGGGCAGCGAATCAGCATATTAACATGATTTGAAGACTGGAGTAATGATGCTGAAAACTCACAGTTTAAAAGAAATTGACATAGAAAACAGTTTTTTTTTTCATTTATAATAATATTTAATAACTTTCACTGTAATAACGTTTCAGAACAGATTTAAAAGCATTAAATAATCTTAATTATTCCAATCTTTTGACATGTTTAATTGAGTTTACAATGTTATATCTGACATACAGTAAATGACCCTGGAGCACAAAACCTTGTGTAATCTTTATGATTAATCCTAACAAGATAATATTTGGCCGAAATATTTTACATCTGGAATCTGAGGGTGAAAAAAATAAATAAAAATTTAAATACTGAGAAAATCACCTTCTTAATCTATATTACTAATAAAAAACTAGGTTTTGATATATACTGATATACTGTATATATGTGTGTATATATATATATATATATATATATATGTATATATTTTTTTAATATAATTTACAATACGTCACATGATCTTTGATTGATGATTTTTGGCATAAAAGAAAATGTCTAATTTTGACCCATACGAACACACCTGTGGTGGGGATCACTGCTGCTGTGCTCCAGGGTCATATTTATGATGGAGACATGAAAACATAGTTCACAGAAAGACTGATAAACTAGCTCCTAACACTGATCCCCCTCTTCCTCCTGATCCTCACAGCGCCAGGCCAAATGTGTGTCAGTGTGTCAGTTTTTCCGCATTGAAAACAGACGTCTCTCTGACCCGCCTGGCTAACGTCAAGAAGCTCTCGCTGAGCCTCCACTTCCCTGAGACCCTCCTAATCTAACGCTGGGGCTGACGAACGGCACAAATGACCTACACTGGAAAAGTGCAAAGGGTGTGAGTGGGAAAAGTCAAAGGTTGTTCAACATATGTCAGTCTCCATTCAGTCCAAACGATGAACAACACTGGCGTAACTGGTCTGAGCGACAGCTAAGATATACATCACACAAGCCCTGCTCAAATACAGCTTCTGAGATTTAAGATCAGAGTGTTTTCATTTAACCCTCATGTTGTCTCAAACTGACCTTGATGAACATACAGCTTACCAAAACACACCAATACTGCAGAGATATGACAATACACTATTGTCCCTGGTCAGAAAAAATAATTAAAATACAAGAAAAAGGAAATGGATATAATGTTTCTCCCCTTGTTTTACAGCTCAGTTTGACCCAAATATTTGTCTTTAAATTGAGCTAAACATTGTTGTGTCTGTTTAGCCCATTTTAAACACACACACATAGGGGGGTGTGTGTGTGTGTATATATTTAAATACACACACATAATGGTTACTTAAAAATAAGATGCAAATAACTACTTTTTTCTTAATTTTATTTTTATTAATTATTTTATTTATTTATTTATTTATTTATTTTGCTTATTGCTTTTATTTAAATGACTGTAATTGCTATTTGTACATGTGTGGTATAAATAAATAACTAAATAAATGTATTTATTTATGTCTGGTTTTTAAACACTTATGAGTTTCTCAGACTACTTGAGATCCAAAATGAATAAATAAATAAAATAACCAAACTTTTGGACTGTTAAACTCAGACAGATAAAGAAACAACAAACTGACTCAGAAGACAAGTGTAAAAAAGGCTTAAAAGTATGTATTTAATAACTTACAGGCCCAGTTTCACAAACAGGGCTTAGCTTAAGCCAGGTCTAGGCATTAGTTTAATTAAGATATTTAAGCAACTTTTACAAAAATGTCTTATTAGCAAATATTACAGGTGTGCATCTTAACACAGAACAATGACACTGAC
Organism: Enteromius viviparus; assembly: GCA_032353835.1. Lineage (NCBI taxonomy): Eukaryota > Metazoa > Chordata > Actinopteri > Cypriniformes > Cyprinidae > Enteromius > Enteromius viviparus. The sequence goes on from JAUCNO010001888.1 coordinate 973,356, forward strand.
GTGTTTTAAGATATGTGAGAGCGGGATATTTTCATCTGAGACAGCTCAAACATGCAGTTTAGTCTGGGACTAGCTTAAGCCTTAATAATACAATAAAGGTCAAAATGTGATTAAATGTTTATTAAATGTGCATCAGCTACCCAACCGTTATGGAAAATCACTTTTCTATGGTCATGTATGCATTCAATTCCTACAACCTCTCTAGTTTGTGAAGAAAAGCTCTGTAAAGTATACTTTAATCCATCTAGCAGCTCGGTGTGAACAGAAGTGGAGTTTGAAACAACATCTACGGCGCTCACACCGAACATCTTAGATCCATGAACTCGGTGACAAAACACGCTTTCAGGAGGAGAACCTCTTTTAACCTCTCCCAGCCCTGAGAGCATTTGTCTTGGCTTACGAGGGAATCTCCAGAATGACCAGCAAAGCCGAGGGATATGGACTGGAGACTTCAAAGCCTGGCCTAATTTATGACGCCTGAGAAACAGAGGATTGTATTTCTCCAGATGAAGGAACCTCTAACTACACTGATCTACGGGAAAGAAAGTTTGTGCAGCCTGACCTTTCAAAGCACAGGGCAATAAAACACCAGAAGTGCACGGGTCATCAAACGCTCATACACAGAAGAGGCCGGGGCAAGTTGTCACAGGAGGAAATCACATCTACTGTACGATCCAAAAATATTCAGCTAATATTCAAACATTTGGTTTCTGGGGTTGAGACTTTAAGGTTTCTGCTTAAAGAGAAACTGATTTCCCGAGTAAAGCGTGTGACAACTAGCCCCGGTCTGCTTCACATGAACCAACTTTAACTTGTGTGAGACTGACAGAGATAAGAGAGGAAGCTCAGGAGACGATTCTCATACTGTCACTGTGTTTGCTCACAGGAAAGAGTAAACTTCCTTCCTTCTTCACAGCGCTGCCAAGAAAAGAACAGCAGCCAATGAAAACTCTACAGCTCTTACAAGAGCCGTCATGTTCCTCACATTAGAGTTACTAAACTCAACATTTCAACCGTTTTGAATTTGGGGAAAGTTACTTTACAAATAGTTTACAGATTACAAGTTATCTTATTAAAAACGTAATAAGTAGCCTAATGCATTTTGATTGAACAGATTTTAACACAAACTGATAAATGTAATGCATACTTGTCAGTCACACATACACACATGTGAAGGGTCAGATTTCTGCAGTAGCACTAATGAACCGAAAGTCTTCCAGCCAGCAATCAACTATCTACTCACAGCCTCAGACCGCTTACTGCTTTAGAAATAAAGAGTTAAATCTGTAACATTAAAAACCCACCAGTATCAAAAGCTTCATTTGAAAGTGCTTCGTTAACACAAGCCTTGGGGTTCAGAATGCAGATCATTTCACTCACATTGTGCAGTAATGTTTTCCTGAGACTCAGTCCCAAACCAATTAGCTCCCGTGCCATGATGAGAAATCAAAACAGAAGGGACAAAAAGGCAATTAAAAAAATGCCCAAATGACTCTGCATTTAAAAAACTAATCACTCCATCATGCAAAATATTTCAAGCAAACACATACCCATAATTCCCACAGCTGTACAAAGGCAGGTCAGGGCAAGTTGTCACACTGCTTGTTTCTCAGTAATTTTGATATTTGTTGTATCTGTATAGCTTCATACTATTTTTTGTGCTTCATAATTGTTATACTGCTTACATTTAGCTGAACATAGAACATCATGCTGTTTAATGTCACATTCCTATTGCGACAACATGCCCCGGTCTCGTCCACAGTTCTGATCACACTTCCAGTCTCACACTGACCTCTGCTGGTCAATAACGGAACAACACAAACTCATTGACCACAGCTAGTCAAGCTAAAGGCTCATATTCATTAAAATCCCATCCATATTAGGTGTTTGATGTTTACTTACAGTGTTTTATTTCAGATGATTATTGTTCATTGTCCTCAAGTGTTGACTGTCACCAGCTATTGATCGTCTTGAGGTGTTAACTGTCCTCAGGTATTGATCGTATTGTGATGATAGGATGTGCTGGTTTGGTGCTAAGCTAACGTTACATCTCAATTATAGACTACTGGAGAGAGTTGTTTTAAAATTAAATATCGCGATATAGCCTAATACATTTTATAACCGAAAAATGTGACAACAAAACACTGATGTCGATGTTAGGCGCCAACAGGTAACTGCTGACGTCGTCATCACGTGATGCCTCCGATCTGCCGCGCGCGGGACCGCGTAGCACCATGTTTGTTTATTTTGTTTGACAAGAAAACGAGGCTGTGAAGGACTGAAGTACAGCAGATTTAAAATGAGTACAAGTTTAACAAAATGTCTTTTAAGTAAACAAATGCGAGTTCAGAAAAAGTTTTGCAAGTTGTGAGTTAATAAAGTTAGACAGCGCATTTTTATTTGAATTAAATTCATGCTGTTCAACCTGAATTCTGAATGGTTGAATTTGAAATGGCCGACTGAAATAAGTGTTATTGTGCCATTATATAGGATACTACTATTATAGTAATATTATAGTAATATTTCATTTAATGTTTTAAATTTTCATTTTAGTTAATTTTTTGTCATTTGCCAACATAGTTAAAATTTTTATTTCAGTTTTTAGTTTTATTTCCGTTAGAATTTTAGTTCAACTTTAAGTGCAGTTTATTTTAGACATTTTTACATTATAGCTAAAATAAGTTTTATTTCGGTTAGGAAGCATTTTAATAGTCTCCGTCTAATAATAACCACTCGGCATTATATCTCAAACGAGCATTCAGTCAGATGAACTGCTACTGGATGACAATAGGTAGTGCAATTTCTCAAATACGTAAAATGACATTCTCTTTGTAGGTTAAGCTTTAGAGATTCTGTCAAATACTGAATTTTTATTAAATGGAATGAAAGCAAAACATGTCAAAGATGAGCAGAGTAAGAGCGTGTGATCTGAATCTCAACGACCTTCACAAACACACAAATCTTCACGCATCAGGCCACAATTAACATCAAAAGTAACAGACGTTTTAAAAAATGATGAGTTTATTGTTGATTCAGTGTCAGACGTCACTGTCTAAACCTGCATTGTGTGTTACAAACATTGTTGGCTCCTGACATATCGCCTTTGTTCCTCTTTTGGATGAAAGCATGCATGAATGCAAATGTATTGATGCAGCTGCGGCGTAATGATTATTAAATCAATCAATCTGAGGCAGTTTTCTCAACAGTTCAGATGTGCTTCTACAGTCAGAATGACCCAGTTGGGTTGGCTTTCTGTATTTCTGCGTCACAGAACTATGAGTTCAGATGCATGAGGGGATATAAAGGCCGAATGTGACATAAAGCAGCATGTGTCCAGCGGCCCTCAGACGAGTGGGCTCCTTCTCTTTACGCCTCTCTGTCTGCTGTCGTCTCGGCCCCCTGTGGCTCCTCGCGTTTGTGGGCCCTCCAGAGGCTTCATTAAATGCACGTACATGGAGTGAAAAGTCGATTTGCTCTCGACAGAAGCTTTCTAGTGTCCAGATCTCAAAATATAAATGCAGAGAAACAACAGAGTTATTTTTATGGTCAGAGAGATATTTCAGAGAGAGTTTTCCAGGCAATTAGGTCTGTCTTTATATAATTAGTGAAGTACAGTCTAAAACGTCAGAGAACACAGGGGAGATGTGGGATTTTGCACGCTTTAAAATTAGAATTAAACAATGAAATAATGACTGGGTTTTGAAAAATGTGACACATTTAAAGGGTTTAAAAAAATTAAGAAAGATGAAGCAGAAAACTTTCACTGCGGTGTTTATAGTCCAATCTTCTTTCATTCTTTGGCTCAAAGATTAATTTGAGATGCGCCGAATACGGAGACATTCTCATATTTGTTTGTAATTTAAATCAATATGCACCATAGATGGTGTTTAATATGACACAGACAATACAGAAAAAACTAAAAATATGTGTTTTATTATTTATTATTCACGTTGTATTATTTGTTTCCTTTAATTTTAGATGATTTCATTTCATTATTTGCATGTAGTATTTCCTCCCTGTTGTCTGTGAATAGAATGGGAACATTTTTTAGACTCTGAACAGCTGAGATCGACTGATTTTAGCAATAATGTTGTAGCTTTGCAATGCAGCAGCTGAATGTCAGTCATTCTCTGGGGAAACAAAGAAAAACAGCATTGAAAATAGACCTCCAACAGAGCATCGCTTTTACTGTCAGCATGCTGTTGTGATTTCAGGTGAATCAGGTCAGTGGTTTTCAGTGACTGTGACGGCCAAACGTCCCTAACAAAGCATGAGTGAAATTAAGAGTGCCTATCTTTATTTTACAAGAAATAAACCTTGGATTTTGTTACATAAAACCCTGAAGATTAGTGAAGTTAACATAACGGTTCACACGAAAATGAAAATGTGCTGCAAATGTACTCCTCCTCAGTTCATCCTAGATCTGGAGGAGTGATGAACTCATGCTTTCTATTTTTTTCTATTTATCTGATGAAGGAAAAAACTAATCTACCTCTTGTAGATGTATCTGAGATCACCCTGACAAGCTATGTGTACTTTTTGCTGCTTTTCTCATATGAGACTCGATGCAGGTCCATTTCTTGATCACATTTAATTCTTCGGCTCTTGAGCAAACACAAGCACTTATGACTATGAAGTTAATTTGCAAGCTTATAAGGGATGCATTGCAGGTTCTCTGTATCATCATAAAGCCGAATGGATTTTTGGCTTCCAGGTGAACGCAAACAGGATACTGATAAATGAATGCAGGATCTGCTCTTTCAACGCTTCGTAGAGATTAAACCAGAGAGGAACCTGGCCAAGCTTTACACAGGCCTTCATTCGGAGGAAAATGTGCCTGAAATATTACAGAACATAACAGGATCGTTTATTTTTGGGAAGTGTGAGAGGATGGTAATTTGATTGAGGTTGTGCAATCTGCTCATGCTGATAGATAATCAAAAACAACAATTACATGTCATGATGCAGAAGCCTCAGACTCTTCATTAAACCCAATTAACTCATATTGAACATTGTGTCAGACTCTCATAATCCGATTTCAATCTGATTTTTTCTCTTTCAACGGTCGTATTTCATAAATATTCCTAAATGAAGATGCATTTACTTGAGAAGCACAATGATTAAAGATATTAAGTCTTGTTTTCTAAAAACTAATATTTAGCATAAAGCAAGAAAAAATATTTGCCAATAGGGTCAGAAAACTAATGTTCTCTTCTGATTGAATGGAGTTATTTTTCCAACAAAAGTGGTGGATTATTTTTTATCGGTCTTGTCTTAATCTTACGCTGTGCCTAATTTAATGTTTCCAGGCATAAAGGACTGTAAAGCCAGGCAAAAATTGCTTGAAAATGTCTTGTCATGCGATATTATCAGCAAATCTTGAATTCAATCTTTTTGTCCGCTGGTTTTTCTTGAATCAGCACAGGTTTTGTGTGTTTTCGAAGCTTCATTGAGCAGAGCACACGCACCTCACTTCTGGGGAAAAAGCATTATTCGTGGTACTTTTAGTTCATTCAGAAATTTAGATTAACGTCATTGATGATGTGAAACATACAAACATACAAATAAGAGATTAAAAATAAGTACTAACAGAGGAAGTTATAGAAGCAAGAGCGAGGATTACAAGTGTAAAAGTCTGTATAAAAGAAACAGCCATATGTATATGTACATATATATATATAACTGAGGCATTGCACTGTATGGGTATGTGTTAAACTAAATATTTTATACATAATACACATAAATATGGATGAATTTAGGTGACTGTAGAAATAAATAAATACTGTGTGATGTAAGGTGCAGAGAGGAAGGGGCAGATGTGCCATTGGTAACCATATTCTAGTTTCCAGAAGGAAAACAACACTTGTTTAAGGTGGATGTGTGTATGGTTGTCCGTGATTGTGCTGTGTGTGTTGATGTCCATCATGTTTTCACGTTGTGCTGTGGTTGAGGATCCTCACAGCTTGTGGGTAAAAACTCTTCCTGAACCGTTCTGTTCTCTCGATTCAATACAGCGAGAAACAAGCATCACTTGCTAGTGACGTTCACGACGCACAATTAAAATTTCCAGCAGAACGATGTAAGGAATCATTAGGATGAGCAGCCGTGCTTTTAATTGAAAATTTATCCTCCCAAGTCATTATTAAAGAGAGCTTCTGCCGCGAGAGACATTTGGCAACATTTGCCCATGAATATTTAAAAAGAGAGGTATTATTTGTTATAACGTGTCAGACTGTAATGCAACGCGAGAGTCCATTAAGATCCTCCTGAGAGCAATTAAACAGAAAGACTTCATGACCGGCGCTCAGATCCACTGTGACGAATGAACTCAACATCTCTGAGTCTAATTAACACGCTATAGTCAGACGTGAAGGCAAAACAGTAATTAGAGATGAATTGTGTGTCTGTGTTTGTATCTGCATGTATATGATTCACATTCCAACAAACTCATGTTGGGTTCTGTGCAGTTAGTAATATTTATGAGTTGTTTTTCTCATGAGGACAAAAAATGTCACCACAAGGTCAAAAATGACAAGTTTTATCACCTTTGTGGGAATATTCGGTCTGATGGATCAAAGAAAGCGAATAGAAACAATGCAGAATACAAACTAACCTTAATAACAGTCATGCACAGAAAAATAATTAGAAGTCAAATGTCATTCATCCAATTAAATTCTGCAATATTTCTGCAATGCATTCATGCATGTGGCAGACACTTTTATCCAAAGTGACTTACAAAAGAGGAACAGCAACCCAGGGGCATTCGAAATACCTTACTGCACGTTTTGCTGCAGTTTCAAAGTAAAACATCCAGAGAGTGCCGCTAAAACGTGCGTTCAATATATATGACCCTGGCACATATTTGTTGCATTGATATCCTAAACCTACCCGAAAGTGTTAACAATTGTAAAAGTGATATAAAAACAGATTCGTTGATGAAGCAGTGTTATTTTAACTTTCTTTCACGTATCTGAACTGTTTTGTTGATTCGTCCATTCACAGGGTTCGAATTGGAGCTTTTCATCGCCTACGTGTAACGCCGTATCACATGAGCACAAACCTAGAAAACTCATGCATATGAAGCTGATATGTGCAGCTAATGTTCGAATATATCCATTTTCAAATGTCACAGCATGTTAAAATTCGAAACTGTGGACCTGCAAGCCATACTTTGTGTAGAAAGGAATAAAAGTGGCAGGAGTTTTACTGCCTGTAGTGTTCAACTCAAAGCTGCAGTGATTCATATGTAGGACGTTTTTTGTAGTTTTGCAGAACTATAGGTATTGGAACGCATTTCCAATTAGGCTAGGTTATTAAAGAGCCAACAATATTCGATCAATATTTTTGTGGCAACTGTAATACATTTTATCTTCCAGGATTCACAGATGAATTGAAAGTTCAGAAGAACAGTATTTATTCGTAACAGAAATCTTTTGTAACATTATAAATGTCTTTACTGGCACTTCTGATCAGCTTAATGCATCCTTGGTGAATGAAAGTATCATTTTTACAGCTCATTTACTTTATGCTCTGATAAAGCATGTGTCGGCAGGGGGAGACGTGACTCTCTCAGCATGCTGTAGTTTTACCGCAGTGAGATTTCTCTACATGATCACCTCCGATGAACACGCAAACGCAACCACATCAGGAGACTGACTGACTGACTGATTGATGGATGGACAGATGATGGAGAACCTGACACACATCCACACACTGAACACTAATGAGAAACACATCTGCTGAGTGTTGAACCTCACCTCAATGGCCTTGGATTACACCTCGCCTACATTGACGTCACTCACCTCCACGGTTTTGTGTTGAGAAGATGAAGTTAGAAATTCAGATATTGCCTGTGGAATAATATTGTTTACATGCTATTTTTAAAAACACTGGGTCTGTACAGTGGACAGGATTCAGTACTCATTCTGCACAGTAAACGCTGTAGATTATTTTTTTCTTTTTTCTTTTTCTTTACTCTTATCTGTATCTCTATCATGACACAGTTATCATTTCATCCATCCATCCATCCATCCATCCATCCATCCATCTATCTATCTATCTATATCTATCCTCATGAATATCACTGACGATCCTGAGGGCTGTTCACTAGTCCAACATTTATGAACATGTTTTATTAATCACAGCCAAGATTTAGCAATTCCCTTTAGTTCCTCTCATTTCAGTCTGAAGTTAATCAGCATATTTAACATTAATTAGGTGTTTCTGGATATGCTAATATATCTGAAATATTCCAAAAGCCAGTCATTAAAGATTACTTGTAAAAAGCCTGAAGTGCACATGCACACAGTGTTTGTTGTTAATGCTAATGCTGTTCTGTCCCAGCAGAAATATATTTTTTTCCAGGCCAAAATGTATTTTAAGCATATGCTAAATTATCTACGCTCTCAGAAATGAAGGTAGAAAAGCTGTCACTGGGGCTTAGGTAGAAACATGTACCTTTAGTGTAGGTACCACCACAGTGGCAGCTTTTGTACCTGTTTCCATGGGTGGCGCTGCGGCAACCAAAAACGCGTTACCGCTAATAACTCCTAAACCGGAGGACATGGACTCAAAAACTTTACACCGTTGTAATCCTTGGGTCTGTGCAAATCAAAAACGGTCGCTGCGAAAATAGGTCTACGACGCACGGTTTTCCCGCGAATTCGACGCATATCCGAAACCAACTCTTGCGAACTAGTC
>JAUCNO010001888.1:1034754-1053842 GCA_032353835.1 Enteromius viviparus
GGGGACCTCACAAATGTCCCCACGAGGTCAAAATTTACTAGTATTCCTATCTTTGTGGGGACAATTGGTCCCCACGGTGATATAAAAACCTGTCCACTCACACACACACACACACACACACACACACACACTCACACACGAGCAGCAGATCTGCAGACAGACGGACCGTCTCTCCTCCAGCGAGAGACCAGGAGTGAATCAGAATCAGAGGATCTGTCCCATCGAGAGCCTTCACGGACCGATCTGGAGCGGACCGCTGCTCTCCACACACACACGCACACACACACACGTGATTCTGAAGGACAGAACGCTAGCTGCTGTCATCAGTATTGATCTGTGTATTAAAGGCCATTACTGGATGTAAATTATAACCGTACAGCGGTCAGGATATACTCGTCAGTTATTACATGATGTGCTGATTAATTCATCTAATTATCATCAATTTGGGCTGAGAAATTACCCCTCAAAAGATCATTGTGTTAAATTAGAAAGTTTTTTGTTTTCTTTAAACATTGAAATATGATTAATGATTAAATCACAATTAATCGCATCCAAAAGTGTTTTTTACATGTGTGTGTGTAGTGTGTATATTTATTATGTATATTTAAATACACACACGTACAGTACATATATTTTTTATATTTAGAATATTCACATGTATACACATTTTTATTCTTATATTATGAAAACATATTTAATATATAAAAATATTTTTTTCTTGAATACAGCCGTATATGTTAGTATTTATATATTTATCATGATATACTCTACACACTAAACAAAAAACGTCCAGCTGATAGCACTGATGAAATAATTTGTTATGAAATATGAAACTAAGAGCAGCAGCAGGTAGACTTCATCTTAATGAAGGAGTCACTGAATCATTCGTTCATCTCATTCACTCAAACGGCTGAGATGACTCTTCAGGAATGAGTATGTGTGTGTATTAGTGCTGACAAAAGATTCAAGATTTATTGCATCCCAAATAAAGGGTTTTGTTTACATTATACATGTATATGTATATTTTGTTACACACACATTTCTGCATATTTCAGAAAATGTTACTTTTTTATATATAATATAATATATGAAATATTTATTTTATAATATAAATGATATGAATGTAAATATAGACGTGTAGACCCAAAGGTTTATTTAGGCTGTGATCAGTGCTGATGAATGGTTCGTGCTGAAGTGCTGTTATTACCTGCGTCTCAGCGCTGTGGTTCTCCTCCAGCTCGTGGCTCAGCGGCGTGTCCTCCTTCAGACATCTCATGGTCTCAGAATCACACATCCTCATCAGACACAGCTACCTGGAGCACCGAGCAAGAGCCTGGAAGCTGAACACAGGTGCACTGCTTCAGTGTGTGACTCAACATCTGAAGATCCAGTGAAACAGATCAGAATCAGCTGCTCCTGAAGGGCTTGATTAAACACGTACCGTACTGACCTGAACACAAGACCATGTGGAAATGCACCTGAAAGCACATTCATCTTGTATTCAGGGTCTAGACTTGTCAATAATTCTTCCACAACAGCAGGTGGCGCCAAACACACACACGAGGAGTGTGCTGGGAAATACACGCGTGTGTGGGAATAACGTTAAAGATCGCGAGTGAAAACAAAAGAAAGTAAAGCTTACAGCGGAGCGAGTCATGTTCCTCCTGGATCCAACTTCTGTAAGTGACTTTATAAGACAATAAAACTGAACTTCTGTAGGGTACTCGGAGATGCTCAGCCTAATTCTTCTATAATTCAGATGGGCTGCTTTCATGGCAACTGTATATTTTTAATATACTTATTTTTTATATTTATTATAACTGTATAATTGTACAAAATTAAAGAACAGTAACATCTTTACATTACTGAATTCAATTATATTAAAGTAACATTAAAATAAAATTAAAAAGACAAAAGTACAGATAAATAAAACAAATTATACCTATTATAATTTTAATATTTGTACATGTTGTCTCAAAACATTTTAGCAGGATGTAACATATACTTAGTATATTTCTTTTGGTATCTTTTGTCCAGTGTGCTAATTAATCTCTCAAATCCCTCTTTGTTAAAAGTGCGCACACAACTAGAGTGACTCGGGGGAATATATCTCAGTATTCTCGTGTAGTTGGACGCTTGAACATGTTGAGTTTACGCCGGTTTCACACTGCACGCGTCAGCAGGGTGTGAGCAGCGCGGATTTTTTTCTGCCGCCCATGTTACCTGATGAGAGCACACCGGAGCGGAGCAGAAGCGCGGAGCAAGTGCAGAGAAAGGACATGAATCAAAGCACATGGCACTCAGTGTTCGGAGAACAACGCTGGAAAATACCACAGAAAGACTGTCTATAGCCTGCTGCAGTACAAGCTGCCAGAATAAAAGCACAATCGGCGCAGGCTTCTGCGTGTTGAACGCGCTGCAGGATGTCTAACTGCGTCTTTGCATTGACGTAACATGTAGATCCCTCGCGCTTAACGCTTCATTCACGTCTGGTGTGAACGCAAGATTAAATGTCTTATTACGTCCACGAATGCATTTGTTTATTTAATATCATCGCAACATTTGCTGTAATGTAATCGCAGAGGCTGACATCACGATTGAGATATGATTAGTGCAGCACTAATGTTCCCAACTAATATTAAATATAAAGAAATCATATATAATATATATAATATATATATAATATAATATAATATATATATATATTTTTTTATATAACAATTTTTCTTAAATCTCACACATTTACACAAAAAAAGAAAAGAATAAATAACAGTGTACTGGGTATTATACGCGGTGAGTGTGATGCAGATCAGAGAGGAACAGAGAATCTGTCGTTATCAGTCTCGCTCGGTTTTATTGGAAATCATGAAAACGCTCAGTTCTTCTGAGATCTCAGCAAATGAAACGCATGAAATATATATTTGTGGTACTCTCCCGTTCACCGCTCTTGAAGTCACCCCAACTCTGATGACTTCCGCTGAGAAACATGGTAATGTGAAAAACGGCGTTAGGTCACCTTCTGTCAACATGCTCTGAAATAGAAGGCGCTTATATAAAGCAGCATGACGTCTGGAGCTCTCCGGGGAGAAGATATACATGAGCGCAGTTACCCAAACCAATTAACCTCCAGCAATTATGAGCCGAGCGTCTCGAGCGAACTAATGAGAGCTACACCCATCTCAGACTTTCATTAACACGTTAGCGCAGAGTGAGATTTCTAACACGAGACGCGCGAGCGATCACACCTCGTCTGGACGGAGAAGAAACCTGCGAACGCTTCCAGAGCCACGCGGAGGAGAACACTCCGAGAGCTTCAGAAAACCTCACACACACACACACACACACACACACACACAAACGCTTTTATTTCTAATAATCTCTCACCTATCAATAAAATGTCTTAGTAAGAAAATGTAAAAAAAAAACATTTAATTTAAAATTCATTAAATATGTCTTCTAAAGCAACATCGTACACTTGTGAAATAAGACACCAGCTGTGAATAAAATAAACACCTACTTCCCTGTAGGTATGATTTATTATATTAAAAATTACTATTTACATTTATTTTTATAGTTCTCTCAAAGGTTGTACTTAAATATGCAAATGATGCAGTATATAATTTAATTTGCATAATTTTGCAAGCAATCCCAGAAGATGAATCTAAATGCTGGATAACATCAGGCTCATAATTCCTGTCTGATCAGAGATCGGAGAAATCAGAACAGACAGAAAACAAACACACATTCAGTTTTTAGGAGTGAGACGTATTAATCTGTGTGTATGAGATACGAACAGTCCCTCAGAACACAGACAGGAATCAAACCGGTGTTCGTAAGAGACAAAACTATAATAAAACGAGTCAAATAGAGAATAAAATGCAGTTAAATGAACACTTAAATGTGTATTTTGGAAGTTTTTTCTGCTAGTGAGTTATTTAGCTTGGGTTGGTTCGGTTCATGTACTCGTGTTCGATGGCAGTGATGAGGTCATTGTGTGCAGGATGATCAGCATTGTTCTGCTAAAGGAGCAGCGCGTTACCCAATGTCCAGCCGTGAAGAACGAATCCTCGTGGCTTTCAGAGGCGTCGCATCTGCCCATGTCCCCTTCAGCGGCCCCGGGGCCCGATCACTGCAGACACAGCACTCATGTTCTTCAGGAGCCTGCGGACACAGAACCACGGGTCAGATTTATTACAGAGAACCCAGCGTTTAATGCCCTATCAGCAACACTCACAAACACAGCCCATCCAGCATCTGAACACCCCCCCGCTGATGCAGGAATCTGAGGGTGCAGAGACATTAAAAAACTAAAAATGGAATTATCAAAAAATAAACCTGTGATATAATTACAGTAGGATCTTTGGTCATTAAAGAGAAATGTGTGAGGTGTGTTTCTACAGACACAGCTGAGCTCTGAAGACTGCTGCTGTGCTTCTGGAGAAATCTCTACACAATCCTTAATGAGCTGCGATGGCTTTAACATCACTAACTCCAGCGAGACTCTCGTCAACAGGGGCTGAATTAATGGTCAGCTTCAAGACAACAGGCTGTGAGTTTGCACTCTGACCTTTAGCGAAGCAACACGCCGGACCGCTTTGAACCGCCGCCTCAGTTTCTGCGCGAGATGAAAGCGTGTGTGAAGAAAGAGCGCAGCTAAGCAAACAATATAGCGCATTTATCATCCGCCGCTGCTGCATTATTTAACAGCCTGATGTCCGCGGCTGATTGATATTCATGAGATCTGTAGCCCCGGGGTGTGTGTGTGTGTGTGTGTGTTGTCATCAGTCACACACACTCAGACAATCATGTTGCACAAGGTAGCTGTCAAATCACTGTGTGTGGGAGTGATGCAGACATCCCTCAAAATCAATTCTGCTAACACTTCTCTCTCAAACAGCATTCGGAGAGGAACAGCTTGCTCCGGACGCCAGCTGATGTCCAATCCTGCAAAGATGGAGCGTCTGCGGGGGACAAAGAGGAGGACAGGGACGAGAGCCAGGATCTGGAGACATGATACATGCCAGCAGAGACACAGCGAGCAGAATTCAGCTTCTGTACCGTATGAAGCGCTAGAGAAACCTCAGCGCGTGTTCGTTCTCGGTGTCTGAGAGCATCTGAGGATCCTCGCTCAGCGGCAGAAACGATGTCTGGATGAGAGCGTCACGGTGGAGCGCTGACAGGAGGATTGAGGAAACAGTTTGATGGCACTATCAGTCTGAACTCTAAATGAGACGGAGCTGCTCCTGTCAGACATGTATTGATTGTGTCAGCGTAGACAAATACGCCGCTTGTGCCAATTCCAGCTACGTCTCAAACCTGGGAATTATTTCTTAAAGATCAAACACAAACAGCAGCAGCACTGGGATCATTTCTGCATTTCACATCAGACATGTTATCAAGTGTAGACATCCGCGTTTATTCCTTCATGCATTCATAACCACGCCGTCTATCAAGCCCCATCTGCACTTAATGAAGTCCATTACACTGACAGAGCCGAGGACGCAGAGCTATTATTATACAAACGAGGAGTCCAAACTTTGAGAGACTAATTTGACTTTAAATGTATAAATAATAAAAAGCAGACTGTTTAGACTGTGAGAAACATCCAGAAGCGTTTGTGAATCTGATGTCGATGCACTTCTTCATCACAAGACGCTGGAGCGATCAGACGCCTCCACAAACACACACATCATCGCCAGATACAACACAGCCCCCCGATCAACACAGCATCTAATACAGTACACCACAGCGGAACGAGCCACACACACACACACACACACAGTACCTGTCTGCTCTCACCTGAGGCATGTCCCTGGTCATTATTTCCATCGGTCAGAGGATAGTTTCCAGAGAGGAGCACACACTGGTGTCTGCTGTAGACGCCGGAGCCCGTGGCTCAGACTCTGGCAGCAGCCTCAGAGACAGCGCAGATCAACGGCCGGCCGGCGTGATGTCAGCAGCTCTCAGCCAGTCAGATCGCTCGGCTGCGCTCGCGCCGCGTCACTGGCTGAGCAGAGCTCTTCATTAGCCAAACAGCACAGCCCGAGGAGTCGGGGGAGACGTGGGTGGTTTACCTTCACCCCCAGCCCCAAAAATACCCCGCAGCACAGCTGGGTCACCCGCCGGTGCCGCTTCATCCATCAGCGCTGGACGCTTCACACACGCAGTCAACTTCCACGCTTCAGACGGTCTCCACGTCAACAATTACACTCATTTCCATACGGACAGCCCCTAGAGCTGCCCAAAAACATCTGAACACTAGTATTTCCTGCAGCCAGGAGGAAATATCACTTTACATTTGACCATTACGTGTAATAATCCAGATGTTTGAGATCAGATCTTCAGCAGTCTGTCTGAAGAAACAGAACAAACAGAGACAGACTGTGTCTCCGAGACGCTTCAAGAAAGATTCCTGCCAAGCTCCAGAACAGTTTTAGGCACTTGTGTAAAAACACTGAAAAATAGATTTACTGTATAAAATTAAACTGATATTTCCTCCTGACACAAGACCGTGTTCAGCTGCTGGAAGGACTAGTCCAGCGCTCATCAACAATTAAATCTCATGTCCATACAGACGCTCTCTTGCCAGCTAAACATATTACATTAAAGGGGGTATAAAGAGGAGAAAATACTCCCAGCATCCCCAAAACAAGTCACACATTATCAAGGACAATAACGCTGCTGATGCTGCAAAAGCCATCAGTTCTGAATTCATTTCAGCTCTCCAGAACACAGACGTGGAATAGCTTCAAACATTGATTCAGTTCAATAACAGAGTCGATGCTGCAAACTTCCTCCATTATCAACTACATCTCAACCTCTTCAGAAGACAACACTGTCATTATTCACTCAAAACGCTGATTTCCAATGAACTGCAAGAAAATCCATCATATTTCTGACTGTATATTATTGTCTTAAACTAGATCTGTGACCATAGTGCATCATCATCTGATGATAATCTGGTCAGTTAAACAGCTAAGAGACATCATGAGAGGAGATGGCCCTCAAGCGTCCCACAGCGTCTGAAGAACTCTAATTCACCTGCAATTAAAGAAAGATTCTCTCATGTTCACACTTCCACTGCTCTGGAATAATGTCACCGCTGATAAACGGCACGCTGCCAGTCTCACACCCCATAATCAATTTATTTCAACTGAACGAGAGGAGAGGACGATTTCCTCCCACGCAGGACGGATGGACACGCTAATATCAGCTCGGCGTGCGCTCAGAAGACAGGGCTGGTGATAACGCAGCAGCACGTGATATCCTAATAACCAGGAGATGATGAGAAACAGGCATTACAATCCGCCGTGACGTCTTCATATCCCATGACTTCTGTGTGTTTCTGCAGGCGCTCGAGGGAACAATGAGGACCCAAACTGTCACGCGTGTCATTGAGCCGCCGCGCCAGTTTATTAGCATGCTCAGGTGCGGCGGCAGATTGACAGACGGAGGTGTGAGCGGAGCGAGAAGCACCAACACATCAGGGTGGAGCCGCTGCCAACCACTGCTGAGCGACCTTCACAAGAACCCTGAGCCAACATCACCGCTTCAACACTTACACACCGACATCAGAGAGGACCATGGGATACACCTCCTTATGTTGATGAAGAAAGAACAACACTGCTGGTCATTAATGATCATATTTCATCCAGATATCAGGAGAAATCAATGGAGCATATCTACAGTCAAACTACTCTCACACAGATATTAGTGATTTTATTCAATTATTTCCAGCATCAATGCTACTTTCATATCTCCAGATAAATTAACCCAGGCATAAGGTACAGCTTGTAAAAGATATGTGAGATGTACACCAGACAGTAATTCAGAAATACATTGAGGTGATTCTCACAGACAGCTCTGAACAGCGTTCACATTAAAACACTACGATCCCATAAAATGTGCTTCACGCTTACTTTAGTTTGGCAAGTAAAGCATGATGCTGGTCCTTACCTTCTAACAAATAACAAGAGACATACTGTACTACACCCAAAGATTACAAGAGCGTTTTCATTTGACTCCTGGACCGCTTTCTCTAGAGTTATCTGACACTTTCGAGAGGAAACAGGCCGAGGTCTAGCGTTGCAAAAAGGTGGAAAATTTCAAGGAAATTTCGGAAACATTCCAGGAGTTTTTGGAAAGAAATTTTAGACTTATAGATTTTCAAACCTAGCTCTGGCACACTTTAACCCAGACTTCTTGTTATATTTTATGACCACTTTCTAAACTATAGTGAATAAATTGTGATAATGTGAGACATTCTGAAGGTGTCTGAATAACATTTTAGTTTGTGATTATCAAATCAATTTGTTCTGGCGGTGTTCTTTCAAAAGCTATAGAGCATAAGCTGTGATGATGAGAGAAACGGTGAAGGTTTGACCTGCTGCACATCTCAGAGATCATCATCGTTCGGGAAATCTAAGATTCTGGGAGTTTCATGTTTCTCTGTGAATCTGTATAAAGCGCTACAGAAATAAAGCTGACTTCGTCTGAAAATAGTTTTAGATGTGACGGGTGGAGGAACATCTCCGCCAATAAAACAATTAAACACAACCCAAAGTCTCACTGAAACCCATGAATCATGGGAAAACTGAAGGGCTCATATCTCAACCACAATCTAAATGATATTGTGCTCTCACATACTAAAAAAGGAAGACGAGCCGGACAGGTGATGGTGACACGAATCTGATTGGCTGACAGCTCCAGATTCAGGCCAGACAAAGAGAGACGGCGGAAAGTTCCTTCAGAATAAATCAACTGGAGCCCAGGATGGACGGTCTGCTCAGTCACTGTCAATTTCCAAGCCATAATCCTTCCCAGATCTCCCTCATCATCATCCCTCGCTCGTGAGGATGGGGGGAGCAGGTGGGCGAGATTAACATTCCACATTTCCTCTCGTAAACCCGCCATCACCTGCCGCTGAGGGCCAAGACTTATAGATTTTCAATATTAATCAAGCGCGAGCCCCTCGGGAGACAAGCCCACCCCGTTCCAGGCATCACCGCTCCAACTCCTGGATTTCCGGGCATCAAGTTGTCGGGAAGAGAGGGAGGCGAGAGAATCAGTTGGGAAAAACCATCGAGCTCGGCCGAAACAAAGCAAATCAAAGCAGCCGCGTCAGTCAAGCCTGGATCGCAGGGGAAGGGAGAAATCATCTGTCAAATAATTATAGCTCGTCCCACCATTTCACAGTACACTTGTCTTTCTTTTGCTGCGAGGATGAAAAAAAGCACCGGCAGCATTCAGCCAGAAAACACCTGGCACAAAGCTCGCAAGACAACAGTTCCAAGCACTCGGCCGCTTCATTTACATAATAAAGAAGGCATAATGGCAGCGCTTACTAATTAAGCCTCGCAATGCAGTTTTTCTTCCTGGAAAAAGCAAAATGGGAGGGAGCTAAGTGACAAACGCGTTTATTTACATTTTTCCCTAAGGACGATGTGATTCCTGCACGGAGACGGTGGAAAAAAGCCTAATGAGGTCCCCGGGGGCCGAGCAGGAGAGGAGCCTTCACGGGTACGTGACAGCGCCGCGGACACTGTTCCGTCCTCATTAGAGCGAGGAGAGATGCCGCTCTGTGTCAGCGAGCAGCGACAGTGTTCCTCTTCACCGTGACACGCTGCTTCTGTCGCGCAGGACAGGTGAGGACGGGAACGGCTGCTGAACTGACGCTTACTGCCACACGGATCCTGTCCTCGGGTCACACGGCAATTACAGCCCCGGAAATGTTCTAGCGCTGCTCTATCAGGACAATCCTGCTTCGTTTGATCACGCCGCTCCTCAGGAGTGTAGGAGCGAGCGTATACACAGGACTTGTTGACCGTCACTCTGAGAAAACAACGTGTGTGGAACGGACTTCGAGGGTTTGTTTACCTCAACATGAATGCCGTGTCATGCTTTACTCATCCAAACCCATGAGACTTTGCTTCAGAGAAGATATTTTAGGTTTTTGTCCCTACATTGAACTCTGACAATCCAAAAAGGTCATCAATGTGTCAGAAATCCATATGAATCAAGCGGTTCAATCCGATGTGCTCACGGCATCAGTTCAACAGATTTAGTGTTTTTAAACTGTGAGATTAAAAATAGTGTGGACGCGGTGTCATTTACTCCAAACACAGGACACTTTGCTTCAGTGGAGATATTTCAGAGGTTTTTGTCCACACAAACTACATCTTGCCAATCCAAGAGTCATAAAGGACACATAAAACAAACCCAATGTGCTTGCTTATAATGCTTTAATAAAGCATATGGGATCAACACATGCACTGAATACAGCAAAGATGCAAGCTTAATCTCCAACACGCCAGAACAAAGATGATTATGCATCAGACGTGACATGAGGGTGAACACATAGTGACAGAATGATGCCTGAACTAACCTTTAGATGCCTTAGTACCTGCAAGCATGATGAAATCAGCCAAACTATTAACGAAACATGTGCAGACGTTTGTGAATGAAGGGGGTGTCTCCTGCACGATCCGTGACACTACAGAGAGCTTGCTCATATAACACACGTTCAGTTTAGATTGTGAAAACACAGAACATCAGTGACACGCCACATCCACAACCAGACAGCTCCTGGTTAAAATGAACTTTTGGCTGTTGAGGAAAATCCATCGAGTGAAACGACAGCAGGCCTAACGGAGCTGACAAACTAGCAGTGTGACAATCATAACACAAATGACCAGCGCCTGTCACACCTGCGATGTGTCACCCTGCCGTCACACCTGAAGCTCCAGAGAACCACTGAAGTTCAACACTCATCACTCTCAGCTCTCCTGCACAGAATCTCCATCAAAACCAGCACCACCACTACATCACGACAGAATTATACTGGCTGGTAAAAATGAAAAAAGGTTTAAAATAATGGGATTATGCCACCTTCTGTATAATGCAGTGAATGAAAAGCATTTGGTTATTAATGTGGAATTTAAATCTGAAGAGAGCAGACGATCTGGATGGATTATATTCTAACACTGGATACCACCGTCTCTGCGTTCGGTAAAGGGTTAATCTCATCAGCCTCAGTCAGCCAATAAGACTGCAGCAGTAGCCAGTGTGTTTGACCAGAAGTGTGTTATTATCATGTACATCACTGTGCTCTCTGTATCACACACACACACACACACACACACTCCTGCTTCTACAGTAAGCTGAATTCTGTGTCTCTGTGTTAATGTAAGCAGGAATCATGATCACGGTTAAAAACTGATTTATCTGATCCGAACAGTGCCTCCATACCGGATTCTGTTATTGTCAGGGTTATTTCTGTGTAGCAGCTTTGATCTGTATCGGATATAAAGAGCTATAGAAAGAAACTTGACTTGACTATAAACTAAACAATGAAAAGCTTTCGTCCATCTAGCATCATTCCACCCAGTCCTTGTTAGGACCCTTTAATGGAGTTAAAAACAGGCGTCTAATACACCTGCTAGTGTGTAGAAATTAAACAGCATGGGTCAGTTCCATCTCAGGAACTAATAACTTCCCTAAAGCACAAGCAACCAATTTTACAGCGTTTGAAGCACTTGAGATGAAGTGACCTATAGGACCGTGATAGTCACCATGACAACAAAGCCACACCGAGGGAGTCGACTGCCATGGCAACAGTGATGTCACTCTATAACAAGAATTAAATACTAAGTTTTCTACTTAAGTGCAATAATAGTAAGTCTCAATAAAATCCAGTATTTATGTGTTTATATAATGAACAACCGACCCAAACACCACACACAGCGTCTACAGCAGACAATACTAGTCTGAGATACACCCAACAACACAACACCCTCACAACGAGCGGCCGCTGCTTTACGTTCATCACTGAACCAGCAGCTCTCATTGACCTGCAAATATCAGCAGAAACGCACACGACGCCTGCAGCTATTAAACAGAGCATCCAGCGCAGCTCATGAAGGGCACGGCGTTCTGCTCTAATTAGGTCGACCTCTACCTGGATCTGATGGCAGCCCGCCGGCACGGGACCGCCGAACACACTCGCTGAGAGTTTCACAAACCTGAACACACTTTTCAGCAGAACATCACAGACTGCGCTGGAGAACCGCGCTAGACTCTCTACTCTGGCAAAGCTGTAATGTTGTGGAAACTTAATTGAGTCGGTGACCCGCTGCATTGATGGATGGCTCCAGATACCTCCAGCATTCAAAAGACAAGAAAGACTGATGGCTGAGCCGCTAATGGTGTTAAACCTGCACTCAGAGGTGGATGGAGGCAGAGGAAGAGCCTGGTGTCAGACGCTTCGTATAGAGACGGAGACCAATGTCTCTAATGGATGATGGAGGACAGGTTCAGAAAAAGCAGCGATCCGATTCCTTTAACACGTAGATTCTGTCAGGAACATTTCCTCAGTGAAAGGCCAGGAGAGAGAGGCACGGAAAGTGAGGATTAAATGCTAAGAGGTTGCGAGGGCTTTTACGCGTCACTCCGGCGGCCGACACATGATGATACCGTCAGCGCTTGCTCTGATGGAGACTGCGTCTGTTCACGGCCCTCGGCTCGGGTCCAGGCCATTACTGAACACAGCTTAATGTCTCAGACTGCAGCTCTTAACACAACACAATAACAGACCACGCTGTAAATCAAGGGTGCAGGAGATCAAAGCCGCAGTACACTTCACTCGATTGAACAACGTGCTTCAAAGCAGCAGATTCTACACCACACTGCTTCTGTCTGAAGATCTGCTGGATCCTAGCAAACACCTTTCAACTAGATCCACAACTCTTATTTTCATAATCCAGTAATCTGTCAATAATATCTGTGATGTGTGCGAGACCTCGGGCTACTAAACCAGCCACTAGGGTCAATATTTGAGAACCCTACATCACCTGAGAGCTGGAGAGAATATCTGTCTGAGATAAATCTGGGATCTGAGAAGTTGTTCAAATCAAGTTAGCAATACACATTACTAACGTTTCAATAGAATCACGGTAGGACATTTATAAAATCTCTTCATGGAACATGATCTTTACTTTTAATATCCTTCGTTTTAATCGTAATATGATTTTTGGCATTAAAAACAATAATTTTGACTAATACTATGCATTACAAATACAATCATAACTGATTTAATAGATATAAATATGCACAGTACACATAAGTATTATATAACAAGTGCTTTTGGATGTGATTGTTCAGCGATTGCTTGTTAATGAATCAGTGCTGAACACCTTCATGTTCTGTGGTGTAAAGTCTGTAATCTCATTCCCACAATCCCTTTGAACGTTACCTGCACCTGAAACACTCTTCATTAGTACGCAAACATAAAAATAATATCCCCATGCGGCACAAACACACTGGAACAGCTAATTGATGCACTAATTGTTTTAACGGATTTGGAATGAAGGATCAGGATTAATGGCGTTTTAACACGACTCATCTGAGAGACAAACACCTGGCTGGAAATAGTTTGCTGCGTGTTTTGAGATGAACACTCAGCGGCTGATTAAAGCGCTCCGAGGCGTGTGATGAAGGGCGCTGGATCTCAGGTGCGTCCGTCCTGAACTACTGTACATGTGTTCAGCAGAGCTCATACATCACCAGCACACTATTAATACCAGCGCTGACAGATACAGGCCATCGAGGAGCACCATACTGCTGATAAGAGCACTTATAAGACACCGCAACAATATCACACACAGAAAACACTCTCGGACCGCTGCCACAAGTGCTAATCACTCATAACATAAACACCACACACACACACACACACACACACACATACATGCATCAGCTGCGGTGTTTGAGAGACGGTGTGTGTCCCGATGCATTCCAATCAACACGTACACTATAGCTACTCCACTATTAAGTGCACTTGACAGCTAAAGCCGTATGAATTCTCACTTGGCCGAACTCAACCACTCAATACTAAACACACTCACAGTTTTTATTAGTCACAGATCAGGCCTGAGACATATTACTGGAGAAACAGAGCGACCGCTGGTATTTAGATCATTTCATTGCTGCACTGATCCCACTGACATACATTACATCACAATATAAACATCAGAATCTGCTATATTCTCACTGAACACACCATATGATACAGAACAACATATGAGCAAACCTTTAACTGGAGTTTCTACTCTGTTCAATTAGCTGACATTTCAAAAAGAGACATTTTTATTATTATTTCATATGTTGGTCTTGACAGGGTTAAAGATGCAAATTGTAAGGTTTTTATCTGAAATGCTTCAAAAAGCAGATACGGTTCATTAAATATCATGATGAGGGCCAGCTTTACACAGTGATCAGTGAATGTCTGATCTGCACTGGTCTCTAATACTGTACACTGAGCACCTGTGACTGAACACGGCACACATGAACACACACTGACAATTCTCATCGGTTAATCAGCAGGAATCATGTTTACAGCTCTCTGTGCAGATCCATGATGAGCAGCTGTCATCACCTCTGACGATAGCTAGCATGCTAGCTCTGCTGCTAACAGTCAACAATAACAGACATGTTTGACAGGGCTGTGCTGCAGTTTTACGAGATGTGTAATCTCAAAGTGTATTCATTCAAATCATTAAATATTCAAAGCCACCGTATTTATGTGAGCTGTCAATCATGTAAAATCACAGGCCCCGTCTGAGGAGTTCAGTCGCCTGATTCAATGAGATTTATTCCAGAGACAGTGACAGCTAGACACGAACTAGTCCGAGCTCTTCTGATTATCTACAGCACTAGTAGAGTTATCTCAGATGTTTAATCCAGCTCTCAGGACTCACTAACCAGCTAATCCACCTAGCAAACACGCGCTTATGGAGCAGTTAGTCACAATCTCAACACGACAGAAAAAACGAGTATTGACATGTGCTTACCGGTTCCGCTACAGTGTGTCGTTTGTGGAAGATAATCTTTGTATTTTGGAAGTGTTTGTTTTCATTAAAGTGGACTCATTAGTGCTGAGAGAGACACCGCTGGACAGAGCGGCGCGGAACGCCTCAATGGACAGCGCGCCTGAGCCAATCATAGCGCTCTGTTTCCGGACGAGAGCCAATCGCGTCACAGAGCTGACCTGAGAGGCGGGTGCAGAAGACAAGGGCTCTATAAAGACAGCGGGAGCTGCGCGTGCGGCGCACATGAGTGGAGGAGGCGGACTGATGCGCTCGTGCTTATCATACCCCTAATATATGATGCTCCGTGGTGTTCTAACTGATGATTCTAATTAAACGTACATTAGCAGTGTTTTAACTTTTAAGGCAAGACACCCGAGGTGAATATGTCAACAAAACTATTATATTTCATCAAACTCACCTCATTGATTAATTGCATTCTGAATTGTAAACACTTTTGTATTAGACGTTTAATAAAATTGTCTCGATAAATATGCAAATGGGGTAATTAGGCATTGTCTAAATAAATATGCATAAATGTGCATAATCCAGAACACAAATCTAAATCAAGGTTTAAAATTCTTCTTTGATTTTGTTGCAAATTTATTATTTTTTTTCCAGACGTTTGTTAGGATTTTTATTTTTTATAACTTCATAAATGGGAAAATACTGTCAACAGACAAAAGGGGGGAAACACATTTCCCTGTATTTTTAGGAGTGAAATGTTGTATAAATCAGCGTGTGATTGAAATATGAACAAACCTTTAGAAAATAGAGCAATACAACTATAAAGTGTTTGTAAGACAAAATAACTCTTTAAAGATTAAAAACAACAAAATGCAATAAAATACAGTTAAATCATGAAAACCCAAATAACACAAAATCAGAAAATTGTGCGTGACAAGTGCGTGAAAAACATAAGGGCAAGTATTCATATTTCTATCAAATAATACACCAGATTTTATGCACATAAAAGCTTCATTCATAAATATCACAAATATTATTAACAAGATGTTTTGT
Source organism: Enteromius viviparus (assembly GCA_032353835.1). Classification (NCBI taxonomy): domain Eukaryota; kingdom Metazoa; phylum Chordata; class Actinopteri; order Cypriniformes; family Cyprinidae; genus Enteromius; species Enteromius viviparus. Next base: position 1,050,636 of record JAUCNO010001888.1, read on the forward strand.
CTTTGAAAGGTTGAAGGTATTGTTTAGTCATCACGAATAATCACATCCAGAATAAATGTCTTTGCTTGTATGAGTGTAGTTTATATTTATTATGTATATTATACACACAGATGCATTAAGAGAAGAAAGTGTTATGTTTATATATCAGAGAAACTCGTATATAAACTGTATTTGTGTGTATGTATATATAGGCACAGCACACTCATATGATGTGAATAAAATGTTTCTTTTCTATAATTATTTTGGTATAATGTGATTGTGAATGAACAGGCGTCCTCGTCTCTCGGGGTGTGTGTTCAGCTCGGAGCAGCTCTGATTTGTGGAAAGACTCTCAGAGGTGGACCCTGTTCGGACCCGGCTCCTCCAGACGACCTCTGACCTCCTGCAGAATTGATTGATACCTCTGAGATGTCACTTGCTGACGTTGGTGCTCCTGTGAAGAGACGCTGTTGGTTTTATATAACGCTGTGTGGGAGGCCGGTGACGATCCGGTGCATACGGCTCTGCTGGGTGATGTGTGGGCAGCGCTTTTAACAAATGGATCCTGGCTCACACTCGGGTTACGGGGGAGTACAGGAATGAAATTATGTAAATACCCTCTAAAGTAGTGACACACACACACTCACACGACGGATACGGATGTGTGTGCTCGAAATATCTATTGATTTGTGTATTTGCTGATTATTTGTGTGTGGGTCTGCTCTTAATTTGGAACAGAAAATGTGGCTGAATTTATCACCGAGATCAAATAAGAGCTTCACTTGAATATTTAGTTCAGACGGCACTTCGGTGGATTTCCAGAGGATCGCTGACGAGGAGAAACGTGTTGATGTTTGCCTTTCTGAAACACACACATGACCTGTGTGCTGAAACTTTGATAAACAAATATATTATAAACCCAAATGTGTAGGATTGGTCAGTCCAGCGTAATGTTAAACACATTAAAACACCGGGACTGAACATATAACATCCATGATGTGCTCTTCACATTAAGAACTAAACACTGACAGGTTCTGAGGAACTGAGAAACTATTCCTCTTTTGGAAGTTTTATTTTAACGCCTTAATAATAGGTAATGTACACAGCTGATTTCTATAAGACAGACGCTCTTCACACACACCAGTAAAATCTGAGAGACAGTTTTTTCTTTAATTGCTAATTTTCCACCTCAGAACAAACAAGATGAAGCATTGCTTGGTAACTGAGCTAAATTAGTTGGATCTTATTTAACATCTGACAGATATTCATTACATTTACATACACTTCTGTCAAAGTTATCTGACATTACCAAGATGAGTTCTTCTGACTTCTTCTCACCTTTTCCTTCTCTATAGCGAATAAACTGATATAATGTGAGAAGTGTTGTGTTTATTATAATAAAGCATCCACTGCACTTGTTTTAAAAGGCTTTCTTTATTAAACAAGCTGTGTCATCTTCTACAGAGCTGCAGAAGGACTGTTATTCCTCTGACGATCTCCTCCAGACAGCTCAGTTATCTCCTCATTGATCGGCAGGACCTGAAGGAGACCGGCTGAGATTGTGAGGGCGCTTCATAATGGAGCAATCTAGCTTCCCTCGATGACTTCTCTCTGTATTATTCATCCCGTGAAGAATCTGTCCCTGCAGCCATATTTTACCTGCGTCATTCATATTCATTTGAGCGTGCGGCTGGGTTTGTCTTCTTCCCGCTGAAACGAGAGCGAGGACTATCTGCTGAGACCATCACACACAGATCACAGACACGCGACTGATTCAGTCCAGAGTTCAGCACCACTGATGGGCTCTTCAACATCCAGCTGCAGGGTCTTTATAGGAAAGCGTTTCTTAACGCTCTTCAGAAACATAGAAGCGTAGAAGAAGAACTTGGTCTAAATAGCTCCATAAAGAAGCTTCAACATCTGAAGAGCCTTTCTGTTTCACTAAAGCTTGCTTGTAGATGAGGAAAGTTCTTTAGATTATATGAAGGTAAGAAAGGGATGCTTCTGTGACTGAAAGGGTCTTCTGAGGCATCGCCGTGAAGAGTGAAGATGTTCTTTATTAAAAATGATGCTGAAGGAATTGGATTTTAACATTTTTTTTGTCTTGTTCTTTAGATTTGTTTCACTTTAGAAAGCAGATAAAGCCGTAAACATGTTAAACAAGACAATCAGATAATAAACAGAGGAATTTATCATCACTCTAATGGAAGTAATGAAATGAAATTAAAAATAAGTGTTATTGTCTTCTTTTCTAATAAAAAATCTAAAAAATCTGGAATCAAGATGCATTTATTTTACAGGAGATGACTTGAGATATTACATCTTGAAGCCAAAACATCAAACAATTCTTAAATCAAAAAGGATTTTCTAGACAAGAAAACATATTTTTTGTTTTAGAACAACATTAAAGAACATCTGCCATAGTTCTGTCATAGAAGAACATTAAAAATAATCTCATTTCGAACAGCAAACAAGATTAGCTAGACATTCAACTAATGTTTTTAAATGTTACTTGTTTTAAAAGAGAGTTAATAATAATGTTTCTTCGGATGAACGTTCAGAAGCAGTATTTTAATCACTCGAATGGGAGCGCGTCTTAGAATACAGAAATATTTGTATATTGTTTATTTAATGCTATATTTATTAAATATTTTACACTGTAAATAAATATATTTTTTCAACTTAAAACTTAAGTTAAACTAAAAATATAATTTTAGTCAACTAAAATATTCCAGTTGCCACTTAACTTAAAATCAAACGTAAAACATTTTAATGTAATGTCAAGCATAACCAAGAATAAAACAATAAAACACTGGACTCTTTGAATCGTCAGCAAACGTTCAGAAACGTTGCAAGATGCATTTATTCTTCAGGTAAAATTCAGATTATTTGGCATGCCCCATGCAGAGATTTCTACTCATTCACAGCAACATTTTGATAATATATACATATATATAAAGGACATAATATTTGAAGTAAATTTTTAGGTTGAGCAAATGGATCTTCATTCAACAATGTTTAGATACTTGTATTAGAAAATACTCAAAGGTGTTTTTGTGAGCTGGTACAGACGAGTGAAGCACTGAACTGATAACAGAGAAGAACACACACACACACACACACACACACACACACACATGTTGGGTTTACATGTTTTATGGGGACTCTTCATAGGTGTAATGGTGTTTCTACTGTACAGACTGTATGTGGTATTGTCCTACACTGACC
>JAUCNO010001888.1:1089155-1106880 GCA_032353835.1 Enteromius viviparus
ACAGTCTGTACATTAGAGACACCATTACACCTATGAAGAGTCCCCACAAGGATAGCAAACCAGACAAGTGTGTGTGTGTGTGTGAGAGAGAGAGAGTGTTATTTACTCTCTTGTGTGTGCGTGTGTGTGTGCGTGTGTGTGGTCACTCTGCTCCCTCTCTCTCTGCAGGAAGTGATGATCAGTCCTCTCAGCTGATGTCCAGTTGGGAGACGGACAGTGTGTGTGAAGTGGCTCAGAACTGTTGTGTGGCCATTCGAGTGAACGCTGAGAGGTGAGACGCCGCGAGCGATCCTGTGTCAGATCTCAGCGATCTGTTGTTTCAGTGATCTCAGTGATGATGTTGATCTCGTCGGGTGATTTGTGTATCTCTTGTTCCTCCAGTGAAGCATGTGTCCAGTTCTCTCAGATCTGTATCCTTTGCTGCTGTTCTAAAAAGACAGATAACAAATTGTGAGGATTTTAAGGTGTAGGAGACACACATAAATTGTAAGTACTATTTATAATTTAAAATTAGTAATTGAAATAAATGATAATATTGTCTGAATTCCGCAGAGAATACTGTACAGTAGAGCGCTGTAGAGGATCTGTCTCCTCCGTGTTCTCATCAGGACGTTACTACACACTAGACTTTCTGTGATTCTAACAGAAACTACACATTAACTCTTCAGTCCTAGTCGAGCAGTACAGGTTTGTTCTGCTAGCAGCACAGCAGATGAGTTTACTGTAGATCAGACAGGCTCTTTAACTCCGGGCTCGTCCAGATCCGGTGGTGTGTATCCCGTCCAGCTTCTTCATCGGAGACAACGGTATTCCTCTGGAGGTGATCGCCGGCAGCGTGACGGAGGATGAGCTCAAACGCAGGATCAGCAGAGTCTCAGAGGTGAACACACACATCACACTCAACACACACACATCAATTAATCACTTTTATTTCTATAGCGCTTTAAACAATACAGATTGTAGCAAAGCACTGAACGTTATCAAGTAGAACAACAGAGTGATGGTAATGTACAGGGTGGGCCATTTATATGGATACACCTTAATAAAATAAATAATAAAATGGCCACCATGGTCACCACCTTGAAAAGTGTCCCCCCTCACAGATACTAATGTGCCACAAACCACTTTATTTTATTAGTGTGTATCCATATAACTGGCCCACCCTGTATATTTATCAAATGCAGAGACGGTCTCTGTAGTCAAGACAACGATAATCACAGAAATCAGGTGTCCCCAACTAAGCAAGCCAGAGGAGAACCAAAACCCCATCCATGAGAGAATGAGAAAAATAAAATACCTTGGGAGAACCAGGCTTAGATGGGTCCAGTTCTCACACACAACACTCAACACACTCATCACAAACACAGATACACACACACACACACACACACACTAACGAGCTCTTGTGTCCAGATGCACACGCAGCAGATGAGCGCTGAGAGAACCAATCAGATGCCTCCCTCAGAGGACGCCGCATCTAAAGGTGAGCTCTGATTGGCTGCAGGACGCTCACACCTGTGCTGTCAGAGACACTGAAGCGTGAGGTTTCAGTCTCGATGTGCTCAGCTGATTTAGTTTCAGGAGTCGTTAGCAGGTTAACATGCAAACCAGAGAGATTTACATGCTTGAGTTTGAGCGCCGGACTGATTCCTCTCTTCCCAGAAACCCTGTCTGCGCCGATGGAGGAAGACGGAGCGTCAGGTCACATGACTCCAGCAGAAGACGCGACCCTGCCGGACGAGGCTCTGGACACTAAAGTAGAGAGGTCAGCAGAGCCGGTCTAAAGCTGTGTGATATTTCTTTGGTTTCTGCTCGCTGAGTGGTTTCAGTTCAGGAGAAGCAGCAATATTGTGAAGGATTTTTGCTATTTAAAATAAGTTAAATAAAATAAAATAAGTTTTCTATTTGAATATGTTTTAAACTTTTATTTCTGTGATTTAGAAGCTGAAGCATCATTACTCACATGATCTTCAGAAATCAAACAAACAGCTGGGTAGAACTTGTTCAGAAGAACGGCATTCATCTGAAAAAGACATCTTGAACTTCTAGAACTCTATAAATGTCTTTATCATCCCTTTTGATCAATCCCTTTGTAAATAAAATTATTCATTTCTATAATTTCTTTCCCCCCAAAAAATAGTTCTGAGCTAAGCTTCCGGTGTATAATGTTAGCGAAGCTTTTATTTCACATAAACACCAGTTTATCAGTTCACTGTTTTAAATATTGATAATAATCAGACGTGTGTGTTGAGCAGTAAATCAGGATATTATTATGATTTCTGAAGACGCTGAACATCAGAAGTACGAGAGGTTATTAGGTCTCTTTAATTAGTGCAGTCTTCTGGATCAGAGAAGGGCAGGCCTGAGCAGAAGAGAAAAACCTGCTGTATAATCTGCACTGGGAGTGTGAAGTATTATAAAACATCCCACATATAACACAGTTCCTGTGTAACGTGCAGCAAAACAAGGGTTGAATTTTTCATGTATTTGTTCGTACTCATTTTTCTTTATAGGATAACAAAGAAGCTGGAGGAAAGACGTGAGCAGAAGAAGAAAGCAGAAGAAGAGGTAATGTCCTAACGCTCGGATTGAAAGGATGAAAGCTAAGCCTGTGTGACGTGATGGTTCTCTGACCCCAACAGAACGAGCTCAGGAAGGAGGTGGAGAGGCGTAAGATGGGCAAGGAGATGCTGGACTTCAAGAAGAAGCAGGAGGAGGATAAAACCAAGCGTCTGCTGGAGGAGAGGAACCGAGAGAAGGCCGAGGAGCGAGCGGCCAGGGAACGGGTCAAGCAGCAGATCGCTCTGGTACCACAGTCCCACACACGAACACACATTCAGACCTAGCCTGCAGCCGAGCACATGACCATCGTAATGCTTGACCGCTCTACATTCTGCTGCTGTGTAGAATTTTATTGCTTTCGGATAAACCTTCATTAGAAATATTTAGCTGGAAGCGCCCTCTTGTGGCTCCAGGATAGAAGACAAGCTTTTTTCTCCCTCTAAAGAAAGAGTTTTAATATAATTTGAATATTGATCACAATTTAGTACAAAACTCACATTTTTAGTTTTTCATCCGTTTCAACATCTCTTCAGTGCTCTTCATGATCACAGCAGGAGTTATTTAACATGTCCTTACTGCACAAGACACGCAAAAAAATCTAAACCAGGGATTTCATGACTTAAGCCCTATTCAGACGGGACTAGTTTTCTAAACTACGTTTGATCTGGCTCTTAATTTGTATTTATTTCTTATTTTCTATATCAAACGCGCGTGTGGTAAGAGCATCTATGGCATAAAAACAAAGATATCACCGGCATCTCATTCGGACGGGATTAGTTTTCTCAGAGGACCACTGAGTTTGCTGAAAAACTGTAGGTGATTTGCTCTGGACTAATCACAGAGGCTGTGAGAGAAAAACATGACATGACAGATTTGGATGGGATTAAAGTCACCACGTATGTTTCTCTAACGACCCCTGTAAAACCAGTCCCGTCCGAATAGGGCTAAAGATTGCATCAGTCCCTCCGTACTACATTTAATAATGTTACTGCACTTTTAATCTTTTATTCTGATGACTCTTAGCCTAAACCTGCTGTGAAAATACATCCACTAAACTCACATCACGAGTAATAAACCACGGAGAGCTTTGTTTGAGTTCGCTTCACAGATACTGTGTATATTAAAAACTGCAGCTGTTGTTTCATATCGTCGTGTGAGCACGGTAGCATGCTGATATTGCTGATGCGGTCGGGTCAGTGATGCTGTGGTTTGTGCAGGACCGTGCAGACCGAGCGGCTCGATACGCTCAGAGCCAGGCGGAGGCCGAGGCGGCTCGGGTCGCTGCTATCCAGGCCAGAGCCGCAGAACAAGAGTCCCGGAGAGACGCCGCTCAGAGAGAGAAGAGGTCAGAGAACACACTCCTCTGGACACACTGAGGCTTCAAACCTTCATTTTCTAAAAGCCCGGTTAAGAAAGTTGCTTTTTAGTATGATTGATCATTTTAACTTCCCTGATAGATATCCTGGACTCTATAGTTAAAAACAAAATCTATTAGATTCAGCACAACACACGCTTCCAGTGGTTTCTGCTGATCTTTAGTCCTGACCATGTCTTCTTCTGCTGGTCTCAGTGCGTTTGCCAGGATTCAGTTCCGTCTGCCGGACGGCTCGTCCTTCACTAACCAGTTCCCTTCAGAGACGCGTCTGCTGGAGGCCCGGCGCTTCGCTGCTCAGGTCAGAGCTTGTCATCCCGCTCTTTAATGACTTCATGATGCTGGTGTCAGAAGTGACGCGTGTCTCCTGCAGGAGGTGGGCAGCAGATACGGTCAGTTCTCTCTGGCCACCATGTTCCCCCGGAGAGAGTTCACCGGTGAAGACCTACAGAGATCACTGCTGGAGCTGGAGCTGACCCCCAGCGCCTCCATCGTGCTGCTCCCCGTGAGACACACACACACACACACACACACACACAGATTCACACGCTCAGCGTAAACGACATGTTTTCTCTAAAATGTGGATTATGTTTTGACACCACTGATGTTTGCAGTGATAACCAGATGATCAGGATCACTGTTAGTGTGTATCTCGTGAGTGAAGCACTCTTCTGTGATCAGCAGTAAACCTCAGAGAGACTCCTGAGCACTAGCTCAACTGAACGTGCTTGTTGCTTTTCCAAATACACGTTATAAATGACTCGAGCGCACAAGTAAAGACTTGACTGGACAGCTCCAGATCGAGCAGCAGTCACTACACAGAGCTGTAGTTCAGTGACGAGCTGCACGAACCACGTTCAGGAGCGCAGACCATGAGGAACGTGGTTTAACATCAGTGAGCTACAGAGCTGCAGCGTATCTCAACCCTGCATTATCTGACTTCTGCGGTGTATTCGGATGGAGATTTATTCCTGATCACAGAACTGTGCCCAAAACAAACCTGTAAAAATCTCTGATAATTCTTGCATGATTTTGTCGTCATTTGATCCTGGCTTCATGCAAAGTTCAGGTTTGTGTTCTCAATACATGCAAATTCATGAATATTTAATTAAACACTGCCTCATTTGCATGTTAAAGCATAACGTTTGAGAAGCTTGTCTGGGGCTGGTGCTGTGGTCATGTGACATGAGTGCTGTGCTGTGATTGGCCCTGCAGCAGTCCAGCAGTACTGTGGTGCGCTCATCAGCGTCCGGAGGCGTCTGGGCAGTGCTGGGGTCACTGCTGTACCCGCTGCTGTCCGTCTGGAGGTTCATCAGCGGCTTCCTGTTTGGCAGCGCTCCTGCTGCTTCTCCACCGGCCCCCCAGAACACACACGGCCCCGGGGCCGCCGCAGAGCCAAGGAGGTGCGTGTCTGACCGCTCTGACCTCATTAAAGGGCTTGTGAGCTGCCTCTGCTCTTCTCTGAGCTCCACTTACCATGTTATCAAGATTTATACCTCAGAAAACAATTCAGAAGTAGTTTATGTCCTGTTTCAACCCCTCGTCAGAGTCCTGTGTTTGAATAGATCTGGAGGATGGACTTCCTCTGCTGTGATTGGCTAAGACTTCATCTTTTAGTTTTAAATCCTGCCTTGAATTGAGCCTTGTTTGTGAACGAATCCGAGTCCACTGAGTTTCCACTCTTTCCTAACACTGGGATCAGAAGGACGGTGGTGTAGAATCGTTGGGCGGGGCTTAACAGGCAGGGATGGAGAATCAGTGGGAGGGGCTATAATAAATAAGTGTCCAAATATGGGTAGTTGTCAAAAATAAAAATTGGACTCTGTGCTTTGGTGTGAAGTAAAAAAAAAAACGTTATTCTTGTGTTGTTTGTAACTCTACAAATGAACACCTAACATATACAAAGAGCATGAGAGAGGTGTATCTTTGATATTAAAGGGTTTTTTCATCTGTGCTGTCACACCAAAAGGTCACATTGATACATCAATATACAATATATATATATATATGGTCCTAGCTGTATACATCAGAAGATCTAGGGAACTGTGAGACACTGACTATTTAGCGTCCGCGAGATACAGATGAATTTCTGCTTGTTTTGTTTTCGCTCCAGAGATGCGGTTCGTAAGAGGGTTCTTGAGAAGAGGCCTGAGGACTTCAAGAAAGATGGTAAAATATACCGGCTACGGACTCAAGAAGACAACGAGGACGACAACAACACCTGGAACGGCAACTCCACGCAGCAGATGTAGCCGTTAGCGGCGAGTCTTAGCGGTGGGTTATGATTTAGGGCTGTGATCTCGTTCCCTTTCCTCCGGCTCCACCCCGCATGGGTCAATCTAACTGCTTTAACCAGGACGACTCCATCGGCAGGGTTGATTAACACAGTAACCGCCGCTGAGATAGCGGTCTGTTGTGAATTTATCTGACGGTTTGTGGCGTTACGGTGGTTTTAACCCCTCTGCGTCATAAACCTCTTCGGCAATAGAATGTCTTTCTACTAGTTTGAGCACAGATGCTACTTGATCCTTAAACGATAGAATAAAAGATGTTTTTCAATCAAACGCTTTGACTGCAGTCATTCTTCTCTTCTGATTTTCTGCTTGTTTCTGGAACTGTCTGTGTTTCGTTAATGTGTACAGATTTCTGAATCATGTGACATTCGTTGGCAGAAATTCCTCCTGTTGTACTCGGTGTGATCATGTTTTGTAAGTCATATTAAAGGTAAACATATTTTGGGTTCTCATTCTTTTACTGTATGATTTGTCCAGTTCTTTAAGTGTTAAGAGTTCTGCTTCACAGAGATGAGACGAGGCAGATTACAAATGTTTATTAGCACTGTAAAGATTCAGATAGAAAACACTTTGCATGAGCGCATGTAGCCTCCGGCAGGTGATGAAGAGATGGAAGGGGCTTGATTAATAGATTTTATCCACTTGTAAAAACAACTGTGTTCAGTGATATATCTGTTTACATGAAGAGTTCACGTCATTTACTCAACTCAAGTTGAAGAATGCTGGTGACTAAACCTCTGTAGTATAGAAAGAAAAAAACACGAGTAGTCAATGGGGACTCTTATGGAGTAACATGAGGGTCAGGAAATTAGAGTGGGCGCGATTTTCCTTATTTGGACGCAGATATGTTATCATGTATTAAAGTGATTTTTGGCAGCTGACAGCCGTACTGGAGAACAGGGATTTTATTAGAATTATTATAAAACTAGTATTTGCTGCAGAACAAACTCAATCCAGAAGAACTGTCTCCGAGACGCTTCAAGAAAGATTCCTGCACTTGTGTAAAAATGCTGTAAAATTAGGATTCTGCCAAAATAATACCATAAATAGTAAACTAAATTAAATCTACATTAGTTGTGAGTATCTTTGTGTTTAAAGCAGCTTTTGTCCTCGATGCTCTGGAGCAGTTTCCCAGGAGCTTTCTTGAAGCGTCTTAGAGACACAGTTCTTCTGGATTGAGTCTGAGTTTGTTCTGTTTCTTCATGTCACTCCAGATTTCATTCAAAAACTGATATTTTATAATGACAGAAGACTGAAACAACTGACTTGAACCATTTTTAGCTGCTCTGTAAGTGTGAACACATTGGTTCGTGTATTTGTCAGTAATCTCTGTCAGCAGTTTTCAGGGCTGGTGTGTGTTTGAGAGTTTGCTGGAGGACTATGGGTTCTGGAGGGCTTTGGATTTGAAGGTGATGAGGTATTCTGGGTAGGCTCCTGCGTCACAGAACACTACGAAGATGAAGGGTTTGTTCGGGTCGTCCACGGCGCAGTCGTGCAGTCCGGCTCTCGGGTCAGCAGGGTTGATCGGATCTGGCTCCTTCATTCCTTCTCTGCTCTTACACAGCGAGCCCGTCACCACTCGCGCTCGGTAGATGTACTTCAGATCTTTGTCATCTGGGTTGGAATACTTGTCCTGACAGGAGTACCAGGCCTCTCTAGCAAAGTAGGTGCCTTCTCCATGATAGACCGCTTCAAAACAGAGCATGTGACGGGTCAGTATCGTGAAGCTGTGAGAAACAGATCATGTGCAAATGAAGAGCTGAGGCCTACCGTTTCTGCCACAGAAGCTGCGGTTGAAGCCGTTCTTGTTGATTTTCTGGCATATCTCTTTGGTGGTGCCGTGATACAGCAGGCGCTCGTTTCTCTGTTTGGGGTATTTCTTATCCACGGCCTGTTTCTGCACAGAATATCTTTGCCACTGCGACTGACTCTGAATCCTGTCGATCTGGAATCAGGCGTTAAACACAAGTCTGAAGTCGACATGAAATCAGTGTCATCTCAGGATTTTCATTAGTTATCACATTTATTTTAAAACTCTTGCTTGACCTTCTTCAGCTGACATCATTAGTCCCTCTTATTTAAAGCCATTCAATGAATGCATCAAGGAGAAAGCCAAGTTCCTCTTTTTCTCATTGAATATTCTGCTTATTAAGCATTTGGCAGATGCTTTTATCCAAACACCGCACTGAAGCTATACATTGTTTTAATCAATTTCTACATTCCCTGATAAATGAACTCGTGTTTTTGCTATAGTTTACTGTTTGAGCTACAAGAATGATTCATTTCCAGATTCTGAAACCAGTCACATTAGTAAAGTAGAATGAGTTGTGATTGCCCTTGGCTTCAAGTACTGACGCTAGTGTTCATGTCTGAGTTATTTTACCTGCTGAACCTGCACAGGCTTCACATCAGGGTGTACGCTGGATTTCAGAAAGGCCTTTTCTATGTTCTTGTATTCAACTGAATCTGATTGTAATGTGATTATTTCTAAATCCCGTCCATCCATTTTGGTCCATGTTGGAGGGGGATGAATGATTGCTGAGAAACAAACAAGCAAAGTTACAGAAAGAATCATATATCATGATATATCTCCAGACAACACCTTCAGACACCTTACTGACCACTGAACACTTCTGACATCAGTGTGGTGTATTCTACCCCGTACACCTCCAGATCCTTTCTGAAGCATTCGTGAAGGTGCCTAAGGAATCTCTAATGGCGCTTTTCCACTGCATAGTACGGCACGGTTCAGTACAGCTTACTTTTGGGGTGTTTTCCACTGGGAACTGTCCCCGGTCCTTTTTTTAGTACCGCCTCAGCTGTGGTTCCAAGCGATCCGAACCCTTACCAAAACACGTCGTGTAAACTCTGCTGGTCACTGATTGGCCGAAGAAAATCGTCATTACTGCGTCACTGAACTGAACACGAGACACAACAGACCCGCTAGATTTAAATCAGCACAGCCAGCGAAAGATCAGATGCAACTTTTTTTTTGTATCAACCAAAAATGGCTGTTTCGTGGTCTATTGAGGAAGTACAGACGTCTTTCTGTTAAAAACATCCACATGCCGAGAATAAAGAACACCATTCCATCGATATGCTCCATTGTTGTGTGTTTGTTTGTGGTGCGTTTACGATGATGTCACGGCAGTAGAGGCGGTGCAACTATAATGACACGTGAATAATTCGCCCACTCTAAAGCGGTACTAAACTGCAGTGGAAGCTCAAGCCGAGCCGAGCCGAGTCGTACCACGCAGTGGAAAAGCGCCATAAATGGATCGTATCAGCCAGCAGCTAACATCACTGCTCACGGTCGAGCACAAGACTGCAAATCAAATCATCCATATGGGGAACAATGATATTTTCGGAAAGAGCAGTCAGAACTCCTTAAATCTTAAAAAAAAAAAAAACGTGGTTGAAGAATCCCTAAAGGACACGCAGCCCAAACAAGCTCTGCTCTAAACTATCCCACAGAGCTCTTCACAGACGGTGACACTACAACAGCTGTTGTGGACACCACCAAAAAGTTAAAAGTGAATAAAAACATAACCCCAATATACTGAAGATGTGCTCACTGAATATAAACCAAACTGAAGACTCGGATCATACCAAGGGTTCTTTTAGAACAAGAAGAGTCTGTTATGCCGCCTGCAGTTGGAACCAGCTTCCAGAAGAAATTAAACATTAGCAATATATAAATCTAGACTCAAAACTCATCTGTTTAGCTGCATCCCAACTGTGCTTCATGTATCATTTCTGTTCTTAGCTGTTTAAATTCATTTTAAATTTGAAGTCTTTAATTTTAATGTTGATTTATTTTTTGTCCTTTCATGTAAAGCATTTGGAATTACCATTGTTTATGAAATGTGGTATATAAATAAACCTGGCTTGCTTTATAACACACAGCTGGAAAGTGGCGAATCATACCCGTGTCAGAATCTCCCAGCAGAGTCCTCTTGATCCTGCAGGACTTCTGCTTGCTGTCTGCGACCTCCATCTTGTTGAAGTCCACCATGAAGGTCTGGCCGTTCTCCTGGTACTGGAAGCTCTTCTGCTTGGCGTGGAAGGCCAGCTCGATGTCGTAGCTGATGCCGGGCTCCAGCGACTCCCAGCTGTCTCCGCTGGCCACCTCCCAGCACAGCGTCTCTCTCAGACGCTTCACCTCACCTTCCCGCTGCTTTTGCTCTCGCGCTTCTTGGATGAATCCATTTATCTTCAGCACAGCATCCAAGACGTCGTCTCTTTTCCCTGATAACGTTAACTTGTCTGAGCTGCTCACCAGAACACTGATTTGATTGGCTCGGCTAAGGGTCACGATGGCCTTCTTGTCCGTTTCAGGAAGGTCTGTGATGTGACTCGACTGGACCTCTTTACTGATGCACTCCTCCTTGACCAGCTCGTCCAGGTTTTTCTTGACCATGGCGAGGTTTGTAGAGGACGTCCCGTAAACATCGACGGCCATGACTGGGAACGAAACAGCCGCCGTTTCTTTGGCTAGACAAACAGCCGGTCGCTGCACCTGCACAGGTATGACCGGTTGCTGGAGGGGCTTGGCTTGACGTGCTGTTCAAGAAACACAAGTTAAAACAACCAGGTTAGTTCCAACTCATTCTTCACACTCTACGTTCATCCACTGAAACATACCGGAAGCATTTCGAGAAATCTTCTTGCACTTCTTGACTGCTTCCTGAAAGTCCGGCAGTAGTTTCGTTTGGAAGATGACGATGTGGACGCGCTTCAGATGTTTTGGTGAGTCCTTTATAAAGTTTGTCAGAGCTTCTGTCATTGCGTTGGCAACTCCTGATGCAGCCAAGTTCCCTGCTCCTGAAGAGCATGAAATATTTTAGGATCATCCAGATATCTTTGCTTTGCTCATCTGTATTTCTGAATGCCTTACCTGTTCCAAGAGCTGGGAATGAAACCGACTGAATCTTATTGTCTTCACACATCCTCAGAACTTTGTACATGGAGCTGCTGATGCCTTTCTCACTCGTCTGCCCAACCATATGAATGATGTGGTTGATATTTGAAAGATTTCCAGCACTGGTCAGGATCATGCCATCGGAGGGTTGAGGCGCTTTAATCAGGAGAGAATGAATGAGCATTTATTCTGGTAAAGCAGTCCAGTTCTGCTCCTGGAGGCTCGCTGTCATGCAGAATTTATCTTCAGTGCCAACTAAATATTCCTGAAAGAATATTCCACACAGCTATTTTGGGATTGGAGCTAAACTCTGCAGGACATGTCCCTCCAGGACCAGGATTGGACCCCGTTTTAGAAGTTCATCAGAAATGCCTATATATTTGACAACTGACTGAACCTGAAAGTTGTACCTTTTGACTTGCACTCATTCACCACCGTTTGTCCTGATGCTTTGAGAATGGCTCCGGATACACCTGCACATAAGGACAGTTAGTTATTCAGCCACTGCTCTTCACGTGTCAGGTTAGGCTTAGGAAAATGTCTGGAAAATAACTTTTTATCCGAGAGACTCAGAGGGATATTAAAACTGAATTCACCTGTGTTCAGATCAAGGCTTGTAGTCGTGCTGTTTACAATAGCCTCGACAATGTCTTTGGTGATGTCTCCGCTGAACACCTTGACTTTAATCGGGCCCATCATCACCTCCACTGGGTTTGCTGGTGAAATGTAAATATATAAGCAAATTTGGAACACCTATAACAGTATATTTTAAAAGGTCATTAAATACTGTATTACCGCTGGCTCCTTGATCAGACGAGGAGCTCTCTTCTGTTGAGCTGTAATCCTCCCACTCATCATCATCTTCACTATCCTACAAGTGCATCGATGTGAATTCAGTGTTAAGGTGCAAACGAATTTGCATTGTGTCAGAAATGTTTTCAAGTGTCCATGACCTGGGTTAAGGTTCTCTACCTGTGTATTTGCAATCCATGTTTTGAGACCTGTCTGAAAGTCTTGCAGGACGGTGTCCTGGTCAGTCACAATGTAGATGAGCTTGATCACAGTCAAGATATTTTGAGTCAGGTGATCTTCAAATCCCTGCAGCATCGCATTGATAGCGTCCTCACCTTTAACGCCTCCGCCTCCTTTTACAAGAGTCGTCAGAAGGAGTGAGACACAACCACACGTGATGATCAACACATGCCTTTAAGACCATCATAAACCATACCGGTGCCCACGGCAGGGAAGGAGACCGTGGTGATCTGCTTCTCCTCGCAGCGCTCCAGAACCTTCTCCACCCGAGATCTCACCTCTGCTGCCGAGTGTGGGCCGACCATGTGAATAATGAAGTCACAATGCAGGTCTCCACCACTGGTCACCGCTGCGATGTCTTTCTGCAAGGGACCTTCAGGACAGAGTTTGTTTAAAGAAAGAAATTTGTTTACCACTCCTTTCCATTCAGTGTCAGTGTTGTCTACAGCCCAATCATAGTCATGCTGATGTTCAGAACATCCCCTGTTCCTGTAATTAATAGTTAAGAGGGTATGCTTCTCACCGTGCTTTTGGCACTCCTGCTCCACAGACGCTCCAGCTGTTTTAAATATGGCTCCCGACACACCTGACGAGGAAATGGAGAATTTAGAGATTGTCTAGGTGGGACACACTGAACTGATCGTACTTTTAAATGGTCTCAAACACACACTAGCCACGTTTCCATTACAGGTATTTCTAGTAACCAATGTTATGTGAATATAACGTAACCTTTGCCTCTTGCAATAAGTCATGGCAATGGATTTTGGCAAGATTTGACAGATTTTAGATATATTTATACAAAGGAGGCTCATGCGGCTATCTTTACAGAAGCATCATGGAGAGATACTTCAGAAATGATAGTTTTTGCTAAATTATAATTTTTTCGAATTGCCTGAAAAACCACCTCATGTGAGCATTATAACATTTTTGAGTTTTTCCAAAATTTATGCATTTCCATTAAACCTATTTTCAATTTGCAACTTTATTTTGTGCAATTTGAAAAGCAGCTACCGTTGACTCATTTCAAAGCAGTGTTCCCCAGCCCTGTTCCTGGAGCCCCCAACACGTGAGTCTCTACTGATGAACTGATGACCTTTCATGAGTTGTATTTTCACTAAGAAGAGATGCTAAATGTGCAGTTTCAGGGTCTCGGGGAACATCTTTGGCAACTACTGTTTTAGAGTAATGGATGTGTTAATATTAAAGTGTCCGGCTTGAGTGTTTTGAGTTGTATTACGGACCTTTTCTCAGGCTCATGTCCCTGTTGGTGGTGTTTACGATCCCTCGCACGGTTTCATTAGTGATGTCACCTTTCTTTACCTCGATTCTGACGCTCCCAATTTTCACTATGGAAGATGAGACGGATCTCAAATGTAAATGATATTCATGCCTGGAATTATTAGAACTAAGACATGAAAAGGAGTTTATGGTGTATTTGAAAAGTGAATCAGCTTGGAAATGTAGAGTTGTCAGAACCTTGATTTTCAGGCATCTTGCCGGATGCAGGCTGAGGAAAAACAAATGTAACACAATTAAAACTTGTAAATAATAAATATTAATAAATATAAATAATAATAATATTAATTTAAATAAAATAATAAATCTGGACATCAGTATTAACCTTATTCCAAGCTTTGAAATAGTCACGGAAGTCATCAAAGGTCTTCTGTTCAAATGCCACTATATTGATGCTCCGGAAGCAGGATGAGTTTGGCTCCTTTAGATGTTTCTCGATTGCTGTGAAGATGGCTTTGATTGATGCTTTCGGGGCAAAGCCACCTCGTCCTGCAGAGAAGAAGATTATCACTCAGGGCTTGATTTTTCCCTCACAATGGAGTATTTACAGAAACAGCTTGCTGTCATGCCTGTTCCAATCCCAGGGATGGCCAGAGATGTGGCCATTTTGCCCTCGCAGAGGTTCAGAACCAGTTCCAGAGACGAGGTGATGTCGCTGATGCTGTCCGGCCCAACCATCTGTGCGATGAACTTACACTGGAGTGCTCCAGCTCCCGTCAGCACTGCTGCTGCTGCCTTCAGAGGAGCTACACAAGAAGATGTGCATCAAATCACCCAGCGCTCCCATTACACTACAGGCATTGACAGAAAGGGTCAGTGATACCTAGCTTTTTGCATTCGTCCACAACTGATTGTCCAGCAGCTTTTAGGATGGCACCAGAAACACCTGTAATATTTAACAACTACATTGAAAACAAACTGGGAGACACTATAAACGTTTGCTCTGACCTGGTTTAAACGTCTCTGTATTAGGAAAACTTTAAAGTATCAAACACGCTTTAGAATGAAAGGTAAAACTATAACGATGCGAGTCAGTTTAGTGTTGATGCTGCAGTAAAGAAACTCTTACCGCTGTTAAGATCTAAACTTTTGTTGGTGGAGTTCACTATAACATCCACCCTCTCTTTGGTGATGTCACCCTTTTTCAGACATATTGGCACACCGTTGATCAGCACTGATTGAATTCCCAGTCATGTGAAAACAAAAGTACACAAGCGTCTTCAGAAGTCTTAGAAACCTAGTGAGCACAGTATTGAAAATAGAAAAGCAGCAAGAGCACAGTACCTCTCGCGTCTAATCTGTGTTTAAGCTTCAAGGATTGTAGAGGAACCAGTGTAGATGTGTCAGGAAATCCCTGTTAATAAATTAAACCGTTAATGATTAATAAAACATGCTATATATTGTTAATAAACATCTTCAGGTTGTATATAAAAAGGGATCATACTAGTTCGTGGATCAGAGCGTTGTACTCCTCAACAGTCTTCTCCTCTGGATCCACTATACTGATGAATCTCATGTTTTTAGGAGCATTCTGATGGTCGCTGGAGAACTGCAGTAAAGCGGCTCGGAGCGCCATGCAACTGTCCTTGACAGAGAACCCGAAGCTTTCACAGCCGATGGCTGGAAGCGCAATCGAGGTGCATCCTTTTTCTTCGGCTCTCAGGAGGCTGTTATACACAGCCATCTGAAGGTAGTGAGAATCCTGCACCTGTTCTTTCTGAGGCAACACGGCGTAGATGAGCGTTCCAGCGCTGAGTTTCCCAGCATTACTGAGCACCACGTCTCCAGAAAGAAGACTCTGCTGCTCCTTCTGCTGGGTTTTACACACCGCCGTAATCTCGTCTCCTCCAAACTGGAGAAAGCGTTGAGCCACTGGGTTATTGAAAGCTAGACTGGCATTCACTGGACAGATCAAAGCGTCGGCTGTGAAATGGTGCAGGTCTCCTCCTGCGATGCTCAGAGTCATGAAACTTCCTATCTGGTGTGTGAAGCTCTTTGGAGGGCTGGATTTGACCACATGCTCTTGTGATAAATACAGACTGCACTGCATCTCCTTCGCTTTAGTCTTCGCATTGGCTTCATGTTTCTCCAGAACCTTTGCTTCTCCCGCTTTGCAGTATTTATGGCTCTCTGTAACAATGGATGAGATCTGCTGCTGTAAGACACGCACAGCGTCTTTGACATTGTCTTTAGCTGCTGAGATCTGTAAGCAGGGGGAGTTTGATGTTCTGTGAACTAGTACCACTGCGCCGAGCCGCTTAAGTTCAGGGAGCTCGGACAGATTCAGACAGGACTCCACGAATTCAGCCTCTCGCTCAGATTTCAGAGGGACGGTCTCAGTCGTTGTTTCCTTGTTATCCAGATATGTCTTCACTTTTCTGGCAACATCTGCAACTGCGCTGGAAAACCCACATATGATAACCTGATTATTTGACTGCAAGATCCTGACGTCGTGAGCTGTCTGGAACGACTCTATTTCGTCTTGAAGATTCCGGAGAAAGTGTGTCCATGCCTCACCGGTTTGATTGGGAGAAAGCTGTATGACCTGCTCTTTGAGAATCTCTCTGATTTTGTCTTCAGCTCTCTTTAGATTTTCTTTCTCGACCAAGATCACAAAAAAATCTTGTCGCTTTAACAGTCGAGCTGGAATTTGGCTTGGAAGGAAATGGTCTTGCTCAAACTTTTCAAGATCCAGAGCCTTCAGAAAGTAAATCAGGTGTGAAGAGAGTTTCAGCTGGTGCGTAACGATGTTGTTCAGCGCTTCCTTGATGAACCTCTCCACAGCGTCTACTTGATCCTTCAGACCTCTGAGAGAGATGATGTGCTGCTTCTCATCCTGTGAGAAACTCACCTGTCCTAATCTGGACTCGACACCATCTTTAATTAGATCAAACGTCTCTCTGCAGTCCAGCTGGATGTCCATCTCAATGGTGTTTCTTTCCACCTCTACCTCAGCAGCAGTGTTTTTCAGGAGCGTCCTGGTCTTGTCTGACAGGACCTTGACCTCTTCTTTCACTCCCACTATTATAACTGTAGAGTCCAGCTCCCTGTAGGAGAGCACCGTATCGAGCGGGGGGAGACAATCCTTCTCAACTCTGGTCCAGACGTCCCTCTCCGCTGTCAGCTCCACTGTGTCGTATCGGTTCAGTAAGTCCTGAACTGCCCTCGTAGTCTTGGACTCCCAGCTGGGTGCGATCTGCAGCGCTGCCAGAGACTCTTTCTTGACGTCCATCTCCAGCATCAGTTCACTTTCTGCAGCAGAGCTGTCGAGAAGCACTTTGGTATGAAGCAGCTCTCTCTCCAGTTGTTTTCTGCATTGCTCATTGGTTTCAAAGAAGCAAAGCAGCTCTCTGCTGATGGGAACGTTCACTTTTGTGCAGAATTGATCAGTTAGGGTTGGTTTTTCTCCAGTTAAAGCCTTTTGTAAGCTGGAGTAAAACAGTGAAGCGTGAACTTCTGTGCCGCAAACATTGTGTGTTTGTTCCACCACCGCTTCAGCATCTATTACAGCAGAAAGGACCGTTACATGTAAAATTGATTTTGTTTTTTAAAATGTTAGCCTTTGTGCTTTTAAAAACCCTAATTTCACCTCATTGTTTCCAGTCAGAAATGACTGGCCTCATTACAAGCTTCTAAATCTCTCATTATGTTATACTTTCACATAATCTTAATTTTAGGGTATGTTTACATAACATCAGTGTACTAAAAATCTATACGTTTTTCCTTTTGTTTTGTTTTTTTTCGTACAGATGACAATATTGTTAAAAACAACTAGAAATGCTGTGTTATCCACCAGGCCTGTCTTACACACACACACACACACACACACACACTGAACACGTCATACTCATGCACAGGTCACTGTTTTCACAAGCTCTTATTTTTGCCATTTACACACAGACATTAACGCTACTGTTTTCATCGTTGTTTTTAATATTTCTGTCTGCTTGTTTTCTTTCAGTTATCGCAGCTTTTGTGTTTCGGCAAGTTGGGAACACTTAATTTCCAGTGATATTGTTGACTTGATTGCACAGATACCATTTAAGCTGAACTGATCTAAATGATGACATCACTGAATTCACTGCCTGAAAATCAGGCACGTGCACACATAGACATCAAAGGGGGCTTTGAAATTTTTTTTTTGAAAACATTTTTTTTTTTGAAAAAATAAATATATTCCTGTTTGCGCACAGCTTCCCTGTCAAACAAATATATTTATTGAAGAATATTATATCTAAATATCAGGTC
>JAUCNO010001888.1:1106980-1118878 GCA_032353835.1 Enteromius viviparus
TACATTAATCAATAAAACTGAGTAGAAATAAGTTAACATTAAACATTAAAAATAACAATATTTATAAATTAACTAAAATAACCTTTTAAACTTAAAAAAAAAAAAAAGGAAGTCAGTGTTACATTAATATATATACTTTTTTACAACCTGTGCTCATTGAAAGATTACAAGTTATTAAAAGACTGAATCCCAGTTTTGCTAAAAATTTAGCATAATGAGATATTTATATTCAGGAAAAAGAAAATCTCTCCCTCCCTGGGTCAAACTATCTAAACAACGTTTCACCTTTGCACATAATCTGAGCACCTACTGTCACAGTTTGTGAAGGTGATGGCCGCGCTCTTCCTCGTGTTGATCCATATGAAGGACTGGATTTCTCCTCCGCCGCTCCTCTTCTTGTTGCTGAAGTAAAGCGTGAGAACATCTTCAGTCAGCTTCTCCAAGTCTCCCTGGACCAGGACCGAGTTTGTCCGCTCCACTCGAGTCACTCCGATGTCTCGACCCTGCAGCTGCTTCGAGGTGCACTTCCTTAAGAATGACGTCACATCTGTAGACAAAACAGAAGAAAATGGTCAATGCATTGAGCGTGTTCGTTTTCCTAATTCGTTTAATCTTAAGGTTGACCACAGCAGTCGTTAATGTTCACAGCTGAACAGATTCTTGAAGCAATCAAAAGACTTTGATATACAGGATTGGATTAGTCCATGTAGACGGACAGAGATAATTAAATGTTAATATACATAGACATAGCAGCCCCAACAGCAGAACAAATATAAGCAGCGTGGACGCAGACGTCGAGAACACAGAAACCCAGACGAAAGATCTAGCCTCCAAAACCCACCAATATCATGTTTGAAGGTGACCATGATCCTGTCCTCATCGAGCATCTCCCAAGTGTGCTCTGTTTTCTTGCTACAGCTGCCAATAAAGAGTGAGATCATCCTGCAGCCTGTGTCTCCGTCGAAGCCCGTCAAGATAAAGCGTCGTGGGTCCAGCAGCTCTCCCAGACCTCCTTCTTTATACACTTCTACAGTTATACCAAACTCATGCTCTGTCTGGCCCAGAATCTCCTCTACATCTGAGGAAAGGGTGAGTGTTATTATCTTTCTGATTGTTGATTTCACCAGGGTTTGCTCTTATTTCTCTGAGCTGAGTGAGTTATCTAAGGATTTGTCCTTCATTCTGACTAAGCGATGTACAGAAATAGACTTGCAAAACCAGTTTGTTTCACTCAGACCGTGAGCTTTCTGTGTAACTAACACACAAACTCTCAGAAATCATACCTGACTGGCTACAGAGCTTCAGGATCCAGCTGTTACTTCCGTGCTTTGCTAGCTCAAATTGTTCTGTAAACTGCTCAAAATACATCTGAAGGGTTTCCTTCTCGACTGAATCAGAGGAGCTAATGAGAAGATCTGGTATTGCTGAATCTTCCTCATCTTCTGTGTTATGAACAAATATAGACACATGATCAAAGAGCGTCATAAACTTTCTGAAATATGTCATTTATTTTTTTAAACACTGAAAATAAAAACAGCGTTACAGCCCAACCTTTAAGACCTTTGATTGCTGCTGCAGGCTTTCTGACGGGAGAGACCTTTGTATGAGGAGGAGGAGGAAGTGTGTGAGGAAATCAATAATCAGACTGCATTTTGTAATAAAAAAATATTAATAATTTATTTCTTTGACATTTCAGTTAAGATCAAGTGCTGGCTGTATAAACTGTAGACTCTTAATAATCTCTTTCTCTTTCTTGGTTAACTGCTAGTTGGTCAAACTAGTTCTTAAGACACTGTCCTGGTGTCTGTTTATGCAACCTGCAAAAATGTCCATTTGCTTCCTTGTCTTTCAAAAGAAACAAGCATCAAGACACTTAGTATTAGAGTATTACTGACCTGCCGGCCGGCAGCGGGCAGGGATCGGAGGGCAAGGCATGCCTCTGGTTTGGGTTTGGGCAGTAATTGTGGTTTGATCTTGATTTTGGTGTCTTCTGTGAGTTTGACTGTCACTTCAACAGATCCGTGAGGTTTGATATCAACTTTATGGATCCTTTTTTCAAGCACCTTCTTCAGATCTGAAAACAGTAAAGCTCTTTTTAAACTCACATGAAAACATACTCATTTAAACTATACAACTATATTATACTACAATATACCATAGTAAAGACTAAAGCAAGTATTAGTTAGTTTATCAGCTTTAGCATTCATGAACAGAGCGTTGATCTGGGTCCTGCTGTATAGTGTAGGGTTAGACAGGACTCACCCTCGTCTCTTAAATAAATCAGAAGTGCTTTTCGCTTGTCTTCGGGATGTTCTCGTATCTGCACGATCTCTCCTCCAGACCTTCTCTTGTTTTTGAAGTAAAGCTCGATCTTTGCTTTGATTCGGTGGAAATCATCCGGTAGACCCTCGACAATCAGAC
This sequence comes from Enteromius viviparus, assembly GCA_032353835.1. Lineage (NCBI taxonomy): Eukaryota > Metazoa > Chordata > Actinopteri > Cypriniformes > Cyprinidae > Enteromius > Enteromius viviparus. The sequence goes on from JAUCNO010001888.1 coordinate 1,109,402, forward strand.
CCTTCTCTTCCATCGTTGAGCTCCAGATCCGAAACTCATCTTATAAAAACCTTATAACGCCTCGAAGACACATGTTTTGACATTTGAGGATGATCCAGGCTCGGGGAACCAGCTGCTCGGTAACCGGGGGTTTACCGGAACTGACTCCGCCACTTTCACTTTTGCTTCAGCTCGACTTTTGTTCATGTGACTTCTGATCAATAAAGTCCAGATCTGCTCCAGAATCAGGAAGCTGAGAGGGAAAAAACAAGAGGTGAAAACGTCTATCCGATCACTTGGTCTTTCGTGTTTTGATCCGGGATTCACCTGAAGTTTTATTTTTCCTTCAGATACTTTCGATCTCGTCTGAAGTATGTCTTTAACTTCTGAAAACCGAGCGAACAGCGAGGTCTGTGTTTACATCATTAAATCCACACACTCTGAGATTTCAGCTGAATTCTGTGTAATATTTTATAATGCTATATTAAAAGCTTGTGTTTATATCAAACAGCTTCCTGAGGACGCCGCGGAAAACATCAAGAAATACCAGGTCAGAAACCCGAAACCATCATTTGCTCGATAATAATAATGTTAAAGAAGCAAATCAATACTTAAAACGTGTTTCTAATGTTTACACAGGATCTTATTGAGTCTGCTGACAATGAGAGATCCAGGTTGCTTCTGGAAAAAGCCGAGTCAGAGACTGAGAAGAGAAGAGCCGAGACAGAGCTTCAGAGCTTCATGGACGACGAAGACAAGATTTTTGTCAAGTTTAATGAAGATCTTCTAGAAGTGCAAGTGAGTTTCTAGGTGCGATCAGATTGGCCCTGAAAGTGAAAGCAGATGCTGAAGGTTTGTGTTTTCAGAAAGAAATGAAGAGTCTGGATCAAGTTAACCAGGATCTGAAGAGAGAACTTCAAGAACTTCAGAAGAAGCTCCAGCTCAAGAGAGCCGAAAGTGATTCTCTGCAGCGCAAATTCAAGGTGATCTACTGATTATAGTCTAAAGTTTCATCACGGAAATAAATTACACTTTAACACACATTCACACAGAAAACAGCTGCTTTACATTAGAATAATATTTCAAAATAATACTGTTTTTTCTGTCATTTTTAAATGAACCAATGCAGCCAAAAAATGTCTCATCTCAAGACATCTCAAGGGCCCCAAAATCACCTCGGACCCTCAGAGGGTTAAAAACTATATGTGTGCTCGACTGATTTCTGTGATCAATAAACCCTCATGCACTCTGAAACACAGATAGAAGCCATGATCCCGGTGAAGACGGTGAAGTTTGCACGTCCTCTGGACAGAGAGGATTATGATGAAGATGATCAGGTGAAGTCTGTGTTCACCGTCACTCAGAGACCCTCGTTTCTGATGAAGGGAGGCCAGGCGCTCATCACCTTCGAGGAGGAGAAGGGTAAGGATTATAGTTTAGGAGGATGTCTGTTTTGGTCAGCTTTAATGGCTCTGATCTGCTGGATGTTTCTCGTAATGTTCTTTCAGTGGCGGAGCAGATCCTTCGACTGGCCAAGTGTTCGGTGGCCTGTGATAAAGCCAAGATGGACGTGAAGCCGTACGCTTTATCCCTGGATCCCTCCGTCAAGTTTGAGGTGGATGGATTTTCTTCTTCTATACTGTGTCCAGAGTGATGTGCTGTCTTTTGATGCTTGCTTCTGCTCCTTCAGGTTCATATCCAGGTGTCAAAGAAGAGCATCAGGTTCTGTAACGCCCCGCCCACTTTACCTGTGGAGCGAATGAGAGACCGTCTGGAGCTGTCCTTCTCCAGAGCGAGCCGTGGTGGAGGAGAGGTGGAGCAGCTGGAGTACCACAGAGATACGGGCACGGGCCGCGTCACGTTCCTGAACACCGGAGGTGTGTGTCTCTGCTGAAAGAGTGTGCTGTTATATAACTGACTTCAGCTTATTCAGACAGATCTTCACTGCGTTTATTGTCAATTACCTGCACGAGGCAATTCGTATCGTATGCAGAATGCAGGAAACAAGAATACAGTATGAATAAGAGAAAAGAAGGATATAATAAGAAAGTGGGTTTAATGTTTGGTGTGTGGACGGCTCTTTCTGTTTCAGTCGCAGAGAATCTGGTTCAGCGAGGAAGGTTCTGCGTGGACACCGGCAGCGATGTGGTGCTCGATGTTCATCCTCTGTACGAGTTCAAGCTCAGGAAGTTTCAGGTGCGTCTCAGAGATGTGCTGGCATGCACACAGACGTGTGTTTGATGGTGTTTGTTGTGATCTTGCAGACGTACTCGGGCACTCCGGCTCGCACCGTGCTGCTGGGAGGAATCCAGGAGCTGATGGATGAAGAAGACCTTCAGGACCATCTGGAGATACACTTCCAGAAGCCCAGCAACTACGGAGGAGAGGTGGAGAACATCAAATACGTTCCTGAACGAGCGCAGCTGACGGCTTTCTTCAGCGAGGATGTCAAAGAAAAGGGCGACTGAGGATCCAGTGTTGACTTCAGTACGCCACAAAACCAGGGCTTGCTTCAGTTTTGTGATATTTACAAGCTGTTATGAATGTGTGTGGGATTTTCCTTCAGATTATATCAATCATACCACCTCGCTGTCTTCTGTAACAATGATAAACTGAGCATCATAAAATACAGTTAGCATTAAATCAGGTAAAGTTTATTTTTAGCTAGGTTAATATAATCTTTAAATGTGAATCAGATTCCTCTCTTGAATAAACATAGATCTGATGGAGATGTGTTGGTGTACAGATGCAATATAAAATAAAGTGTATTGTAATGTTGTCTGCAGTGTGTTGAATCTTTCACTAAAGCTCAGTCAGTATCTTCAGATGGAATCAGATCTGAAGACTCCAGGAGAAACATGTGAGAGTGAGAAATCACATCTGATCCTGTTCTCCATCACAGATCCACTTCTGTGTTCTTACAGCACCAAGCAGCTTTACAGCATTAACAGAAACAGTGTGTGGTAATAATGTGGACAGATAGAGACACAGCTGGAGAGGTCATTCATGGAGCTGGATTGATTATCTGAGAAATCTCCGTCAGCATGAGTCTCTTCTGATCAGCTGTGTGTTAATCATGAAGTTCACTGATATCAGAGCGTTTCATATACTGCTGAAATACACCAACAAAACCTTCGGATCGGATCTTTATCAGTTTGTATGGAGAAAACGGCTAAAAACATCACACACAAGTTATGCCCTCACACAAAATACATGAAGTCTTGAATATCTCATAAATCACGTGAAGCCATTTCATACTCAACATCCTCTGATCCTGGGTTTGGAGAAACGCTCAGTAAATAACAAGTGTTCTAAAAAACACTCACTTTTTATTCATTTCTTACTTCAGTTTATTTTCAGTTAACAGATAACTCTCTGAATCTTTTATTGTGTTCGATTAACTGGAATGCACAATGAGTTTTTACAAATGAACTTTTCATTTATTTATAGAAGAAATATATGATAAAGATAGAAAATAAAAGAATCTTGGTCCGTGACAAAAGGCCATGATTTCTTTTAAATAAAGATTTTATGATATTGCATTATAATTACTGCGTTTATCAGATCTTACAGTCACACTCCCATTAAATAGGAAAATATAAATCCTACATTTTATTTGTACCTTATAACCTTATCTGTACATTTAATGGAACTTTTTAAAGCCAAAAGATTTAATCCTGTAAATGTTGCAGTAATTGTGTGTGTGACAGTGGTTCAGTAAATCCTGCATGATGAGTGAAGATGGAGAATATGAACTAAACTCTCAATCTGTTCAACCAGCTTGTTTTATTGTTGCCATTTTATGAAATGTTAAATGTAAAAATAAAGTGTTTAGTTTAAAAAAAAAAGCTCCAAATTGAATGAAGAATAAAACACTTAAAGTGAAGAAACACAGAAATCTGCCGGTCATAACTCTCTCAGCATCACAGACGTCTGCCGCTCGCTGGGTTTTAGGTTCATTCAGATGAAGAACAGATGATGAGTGATGCTCAGAAACCTTTCAGATCTGGTCCTGGTCCGGTTCTCTGTGTCTAGCTGAGATAGTTGGAGCTTAACTCATCTTCTGTTCATCAGCAGAGGGCGCCCTCACCTCACTTACCGGGTTAGCTGGTTAAAACAGGTTAGTTAGGCTCAGTCCTTTATTGATGTTGACACAGACAGAGTAAGCACAGTTTCCTGCTGCACGACCCTTGAGTTCATCTAGGATTTAATTAGTCTGCTGTGGTGGTCTACACTGGTCTATAGTGTTCTACTCTGGTCTTCAACAGTGGTCTTGTTGATCTCGTCCTCCTGAGGGTCAGAGGTCAGTGTTCTCTGATGATCTCTGGTGGTCTGAAGTGTTCTCCGGTGGTCTTTGGTGGTCCAAAGTGTTCTCCAGCAGCTGGGCTGGTCTCGTCCTCCTGAGGGTCAGAGGTCAGCGCTGGGTCGGCGGGGTCAGGAGGGTTCTGCCTCTCTGATTGGCCGGCAGTGGCCCGTATGCGGTCCAGAGAGTGACGCAGCAGTGGACGGGAGGTGTTTCTGGAGCTCTTGGAGGCCAGGCTGCTGTCCAGCACTCTTCTGTTGGCGTGCTGCAGGGACAGACGGCACAGGAGCGTCTGCAGGAAGGCCGAGCGGAACTGGCTCGAGGACAGGTTATACAGCAGCGGGTTCAGCACCGAGCTCAGGTAGAAGAAGCTGTCGGCCACCGGGTGGAGCTGGATGTAGCTGCGCAGGTAACTCACCGTCCAATCAGACTTGGGCACTGCGGCGGTCATCAGCCGGCGGATCTGATTGGGCATCCAGCAGACGAGCAGAGCGCAGACGATCAGCACTGACCAGAACATGTGAGAGGAGAACATTACACATTAACACATTAGACTTCAGTCCGCACTGAAAATAATCACACAAGTCTTTCTCATAGCAGCTCTGTTTGTGTGCCTCTCATCTACTGACAGATTCAAAATCTTAATGATCCCACAGTTGTGACAGGCACTGTATGTCTTCCTTTAAGAATGTCTAGATATTTGGGCTGGAAAAAAAGACAAAAAACTAAGATAGAGAAAGCATTGTTTGCAGTAGAGGTTTCTACACAGCTCATTTCTACTGATACCCAGAAGAAAAGAAGTACTACTTCATTTTAAAACTTATTAAAATAAACCTATTTATTAAAATTTATTAAAAGTGTATATCTAGCTGTTGCCAGGGGTCTTCTTTTATATTAAAACACCTGAGTTCAGATCCATGGCAGAGTTGAGTACACTTAGATTATCTTAAGATCTTAAGAAGTGCTCAAGGATATCTTTTGATTTGTATTAAGTTGTGTTTAGAAGGGTTTCTGCCGTGTCTCAGAGGTTTAAAGAGGTCTGGTGTGTGTTTGTGTAAGGCTGGCTCAGGTGTCCTACCGAGGAAGAGGATGGTCTGCTTGCGGGCCGCTTTCATTCTGCTGCTCTCGTGTTTGGGAGCACCATTGGCTCCGGACCCACTGTGTCCCATCGGGGCCCGGAGTACGGCGATCATGGCTCTGCACATGAAGGCCACGGAGCCCAGGACGAGCAGATAGAGGAGGAAGGCGGTGAAGATGCTGGTGCGGTACATCACCCAGTGCTGGCTCAGATTAGTGCAGAAGGTCAGGTTCTGCGCGGGCCCCTGGCCACCCTCGAGGGCCAGTTCCTCGGTGCCCATGGCCACGAGCAGCGGCAGGGCCACGAGGGCCGAGCAGACCCAGGCCCCCAGCAGCAGGGCCCTGGACCGCCGGCCCGACAGGGCTTTATAGCGGAACGGGTGGCAGATGGCCAGGTAGCGCTCGAAGCTGAGCGAGGCGATGTTGAGGACCGTGGCGTAGCTGCAGGCCTCGAACAGGAAGCTGTAGATCCTGCAGGAAATGTCTGCGGACGAGGATGAGAACGGGAACCAGATGGCGCTGTAGAGCTCCACAGGCATCCCGATGAGCAGCACCAGCAGGTCAGAGACGGCCAGGCTCTGCATGTGGTCCGTCACGCTCTTCTGCAGATAGCCGCTGCGCTGGAGACGCCGGGACACGTGCAGCGTCAAGCTGTTACCCACGATGCCCAGCGCCAGGATGAGGCTGTAGAGCACTGTGAGCACAATCTTCACCTCTGCGCTCGGCTCCAGGGACTTCCAGAGGCTCTGCACTTCCTCGTATTCCTCCATGACTCCGGCGGTCTCTTATCTGCTTCAGTTAATCATCAAACTCTCAGAATCACGGCGTTCCTCTCGAAGCAGAGTCTGGGGAGACTTCATCAGAGCGTCTCGGCTCTTCCTCGGCTCGTGTTTGAGAGTCAAGGATTGGAGTTTGATCGCAGAGGCAGTGCAGGTTACTGCCGAGATCTGAGCCGAGCGTCGAACTATTAGTCATGTGATGCATTACAGTACCAGGGTGTGTTCTGCTTGCGCGCGCGCGTGTGTGTGTGTGTTTACACAAGTTACAGCCACAGTAGAGTGTTTCAGAGGTAACTCACCTACAAATGATCCTTCTGTCATCCTTTACTCTCCCTCGTGTGAAACTCTTTCTTCTCTTGAACACTAAAGAACATTTTGAAGAATGTTGAGAAACATTTCTCATGATAACTTCTATTTTCAGAACAATTATATTGTGCAACCCAAAGTTTTGCTCCAGCTAACACTAACAGCGTTCATCATCAGTCTCTGTAAAACAACATCTTCTTCGTTCCTGGGTTTTGGTGAAACTTTATTCACCTGCCTGCTCATCGATGCGGAGGCAGTTAAAGTTAACGGCTGTGTAATTGCTTTGTGTGTTATTGTAGGTCTCAGTTCAGCACAAATGCAGATAAACACAAGAGCTGTAAAACACAGATAACTGGTGACGTGTAGCTGTGACCGAAGCATTTATACATGTTCACATGTTTCTGAGCGGAATCTACTGGAATGGGTTCAGGACTGAAGAACACACAGATTTAACGAAAGTAAGCTGGATTCATCCTGAATAAACTACAATATGTAAAGCTAGGTCATCATCACAAGTCTCCGGATCAGATCTCGACACTTTAAACCAGCTCTGATGAACCATGAAGCTCATTTACCCCGTGACAAAAAAAACAACAACAAGAACATCAGAAAATCTAGTTTTATGGAAATAAAGCATAGCTTGGAGATGATCCTGCTGCTCTGAGCTGCAATAATTGATAAAGTCTAGTAACATAAGAGTGTTTAGTTAGGAAAGGTCATCTAGAGAAAACCAGATGATCTATTAGCAACAACTGCCAGCGCTGAAGAAACGTCCTCTTAAACCCTCCGGTCAGGATGGACACGGGCCTAATAAGGAGTTAAACTTGAGGTTTAGTGTAAACAGAGGATCTCTGGAACCTTTATCAAAATGAGGCATGTGAAGGAGATCTTGTGAGTCTGGTTTCTGCTGATGGAGGAATGGATGGAGACCTCCAGATTTTATTTACTTGGCAGGTTTTTTTCATAAATATTGGGCTGGGTGGTCGATAACACATTTTCAGTGGTGTGACAAAATCAGATCATGTATTTAATATGGCTTTACACGGACTCTAACACGAACAAATACAAAATCACACACAGCACAAGTGTTTCCTGGTCATAAAGACTAATGATCTGCAGTCAGTCCTGCATGAGCGCCACCTGCTGGACACTTCATTTAATGCCATGAAATATTCAAATCCATTTCATGTTATTTAACAAAATCAGAACAGACAAGCGTGTCAGTTTCCCATCTGTTTCACAGCATCACCTCTCAAAACAATGACACGAAGGTTTATTGAACAAAATTCAAGTTTTAGCCACCCAACATCCATATACACCCCCGAGGAAATATTTCAATCATTAAACAGTGCGACCAAACATTGTAAAAACACTTTGTGTGCTGTAATATATACAAAGTAAAAAATAAAACGGTATATATATATATATATATATTTATCAGTAGTCATCATATTAATGATGCATAATTTACACAAATATAAGGTCGGAATAAGAAAGCAGTCCACTGAATGGTTCAGTGTTTTCCTTAATAAATAATAATAATATATGTTCCTTATAAACTTTGCGTTTATATTCTGGGTTCATCTTATTGCCTGAAATATACTTATAAATCATCACTAAGGCAGAGAGCACGCCCCACTATCATCATGCTCTTCTTTCAATGTATTTATCAAAATAAAAGTTTAATGACATGCTAACTTTTTATACAAATTTATTTTAAAAAAGTGTCAGCACTCTTTTTTTTAACATATTGTTGATTTGTGTGTGTGTGTGTGTGCTTATGCTTTTTCTGAAACGGAAGAGCAATCATCTGGCCGTTCTGGTATGTGAGCAGCCACGTGTTTGAGCAGCTCAACCCCGCCCACAGTCGCCCCGCCCCGTGTGACGCTCACGGCAGCTCTAGGGGTGCGCGCTTGAATGCGGAAGTGGAAAAACGCTTCCTTGGCGCTTCCGGGTTCCGCCTCGCGTACAAACGGACTGACCGATCGCTTGCACCGGAGCTCGCCGGCGCTGGAACGCACTCGAGATGGCCGCTCGGTTACCGGCATGTGTCGTGGATTGTGGCACAGGGTGAGTAATTCACGCGATCCGCCGCTGTGCGCGAAACCGGCTCGATAGACGCGCGCGCTCCTGCAGAGACGCCGTTCTGGCGCTGAACGCTTGTTTTCCGTCTGTACTCCGGCTGTTCGCTGCTGCTCCGTTAATGTTTCGTTAATGTTATCCTCGCTTCTCAGCGCAGATCCGAGCGGCGACGCTCTGCAATCTGACGAGCGGTGATTGTGCGCCGACGCGCGACGCGGAGCTCCCAGGAGCGCGCAGCGGCGAAACGCGCAGATTTAACGCTTGTATAGCATTTGATGTGCAGCAAATCGCGTTACGTTATTGTATTAAATGCGAAAATTGAAATGTAAAAGAGTTTTCAGAGCGAGGAAATGATTGAATCTGTTGTCTTTACTCGTGCGCATGCTCACATCTGCTTCCTCTTCCTCCGCTTCCGTGTTCTCGCTGCGGCCTTATATGGGCAAAGAGAGAAAAACATCAAACTCTTTAATATACGTAAGTTGTGTAAAAATATGATGCTGTTCATTGACGAATAATAAACAGATTTAAAGGTCATTTTTCTAAGCGCAGTTGGTACGGCGTGTTTTGCTTCTGTCTGGCGTCTGCTCTGTTTGGATTCTTTCGGATGTTTGTGGTTGAATTAAACTGATCAGAGCAAAGAAGCAGTGTGCAGATAGTTTGTCATCTATAGACATTAAACCATCCACTGCATTCGTGTGTGTGTGTGTGTTTCAAACCATATACGTGCGCTTAATATGACAACTTCCGCTTAGAGACTTTAATAAATTCTTTTTTCTCCAATCAAAGGTTCACATGTTGGTTTATGGCAGGGTTCCTCAAATCTTACCCTGGAGGTCCGATGCACTGCAGAGTTTAGCTCCAACCCTGATAAAAGTCACCTACCTGTGTTTTCTAATGATCCTTAAGACACTGATTAGCATGCTCAGGTGTGTTTGATTAGGGTTAGATCCA
>JAUCNO010001888.1:1118978-1133345 GCA_032353835.1 Enteromius viviparus
GCTCAGCCACAGTGATCTTTGGGTTCTTCTTTACCTCTCTCACCAAGGCTCTTCTCCCCCGATAGCTCAGTTTGGCCGGACCATGTGATATTTCAGTTTTTCTTTTTTAATAAAACAAAAAAAAAATTGAAGGGGGTCTGGACACTTTCTGTACCCACAGTTTTTAGGTAAAAATGCACATTCTTTATGTAGCCGACACTTACCTTAATGTATGTCTGTGTCATTTTACTGGGTCCACTATGTTTGTTTGTTGCTCCTGATGTTTCTGTGGCAATGCAATTTTCTTCACTCATTAATATTCTAAAGTAGAAAGACAGTTTAAAGGAGTGAATAATCGTTTTATAATCAGTAATTTTCAAGTTAAAACTTGGTGATTCTACAGTTGGTTATTTTATGTATTTGTCTTTGTAATCAGTTTTCTCATATCAACAAATTACTAAAATAATCTTTTGAAAAAAAACTTCCTTATTAGAAGAGGATTGAGGAAGAACAATGAGGTCATTGTTCTCGTCCTCTCCTGATTTCCTCAATCATCACAGCCATAAAGCTGAAAGAATCCTTCCTCTCTCTCTCTCACACACACACACGCACACAGACAGACAGAGTCAGCAGTCAGTGTGTCTCCACTCTTGGCTTCTTTTATGCCATTCCAGGCCTTCATTGGCTTTAAAATAGCTTCACTCTATGGACAGGAAGAGGGGTGTGTATGGACAGGAAGTAGCTGAGAAGAGCTGGAGACGGCCGTCTGCTCAGCACAGCTCAGGGTCAAGAGTCACACACAACTCTACTCACAATGCACAGCTCCACAGGAAAAAGACATACAGTGGGGTCTAAAAGTCTGGGGCCACCAGTGGAAATGCTTTTATTATCCTTTTTTTTAGTTCAGCACTTTTTAAACAAATTATATAATCAGCGGAGTAATTGTTTCTAGTGAAGACATTTTTATTGTGCATAACTTATTTGCTTCATTTTTTTTATTTCCATTTAGATTTTCAATCCCAGATTTTCAAGTGACCTCACCATACGCACACACACACACACACACACACACAAGGATATACACACAATTTGTACGTAAATGACAAACATTGACTTCAGTCTATCCAGTAGTAAGCACAAAACAAACTCTTACAAAACTCTCACAAATGAAGTGTCATCTCTCTTTCACTTGCAGATTGTTGGTATTTTTAGTGCCTCTTTATTGTTGGACACAGAGAGAGGTTGACAGGGCAGTCCTGGTATCTTTTTTGTTGGGAATATCTAGGGATTTATCCCGGAAAATAGGCTTTGACATCTGAATGCGTGTTGGCAGATTTATGAGAGGCTCTGATGACCCCACATATGTGCAAGGTCAGGCTTCTGTGTTATGATGAGTCAAAGACCGTCATGGGTCATGTAGTGGTGGGGTGAATCTTACAAAGGAATATTCTAAAAGGTCATGATTCAGCCCAAAATAAAAAAAAATGTTGCATAAAGACAATTAAATATTTTTTAGGACCAATAAACGTTTTGCATTCTGACATTACTGTAAATTTAGACCCAAAATTCTCATGACTTACAGTACTCTCATGAAATGCTGTAATATAAACCATCCTATTTATGAACAAGTAAATGTTATTATAAAATATTAATTTTAAAAGTACATATACTAGAATGATCTATAAATAATTTAAAATTATTTATTTATTATTATTTTTTTTTTTAATCAAAAATCTACTTTTGATGTTGGGGTGAAATATGTTTTCCCAGCTGTATAATGACCTCATCAGCAAATAAAGCAAGCTTCAGAAATCTTGTTTTTTTTTTTTAACCAACCACACTCTCTTTCTCTGCCCAACGATATGTGATTGGTTACCTATATTCATAACCTCTAATAACCTACCCTAAACATGTGCTTTTCACACATCAATACAAAGTGTGTATAGACGTAAGCATGTGTATTTGCTCATGTGACAATGTAACATACCACAGAAACCAAAACAACGTCTGGATGGAGACGACCTGTCGGTGTGTTCCTGTGACGCACAGCATTCACGATACTCCCAAACACTGGAAATCAACACAAACATACGAAGAGAATTAATGATTAGTAGAAGATCAATTTTGGAGGGGGAGAAAGAAGGTTGGCTTCAAAACAACAGTAAAAATCTCTGTGTCATGGTGTTGGCCTGCTGGACCACATATATAGACCACACATATAAAGAATAAAGCCATCACAGACTAGCAAAGCAATCATCGGATGGGAGTCGTTGGGTGGCACTTGAGAGCATTAGGAAGCTTGTGCCAGTCTAAATTGTCGTTGGAGGCCCTCTGAGATGCCCACTCATGGGTCAGCTGACTAGGGTGGAACAAAGTGTCTTTTGTTGAACCACCTCCGTTTACTAAGGAAACAAAAACAAAAGCACAACCTGTTTTGTTTTTTTTTTTTTCATGGCATACGCACATACTTTGGCTATGACCAGTGTGCTGGTGATGTTCCTTCAGCAGTTTCCGGGGAAAGGGATCCAGAGGCAATCCTTTGTCTCTGCTATATGACTTAATTGGTTGGCCTTAAGCATGTACTGCCTTAAAAACTAAACATAAGAAATCTTGACCAAACATTTTAGACATTTGTGACCATGGACCACAAAAACACAGTGGCCTCAAGTGGCTGGGGTATATTTGAAGCGATAGCCAAAAACACATTGTATGGGCAAATGAGCAAATTTTCTACATTTTCTACCATAAATATTTAAAACTTAAAAAAACATATATTAAAAATATGCATTGCTAATAACTTTATTTGGATAACTGTAAAGGTGATTTTCTTAGTATTTAAATTTTTTTCTTCACCCTCAGATACCAGATATTCAAATAGTTGTATCTCGGCCAAACATTATCCTATCCAAGCATATTTATTCATTATTCAATAAATTACAAAATGACAGTTATGACTGGTTTTGTGGTCCAGGGTCACATTTAAAGTTAAACAGTTTCAGGGAGCCATTCCTTGCATGAATAATTAAAATGTAATTGTTTTACACAATTCAACTGAATTAGTTAATCTAGGATTCGTGCTAGAGCTAGACAATAGACTGCAAAATGAAAAAAAGCTTTAAAAAAATAAAATAGTAGCAAATATATTTAATGTATAGTACTGTACAAATGTCTTTGGCCACTATATCTTCATCAACAAAAAATCGGACTGTAATTAAGGTTTTAGAAGAACTGTGAAGATGACTCCAATATGCTTTAACAACTCTACCTGCAAAGCTACAGTATTGTTAAAAGTTATGACATAACTTGATTAAATCTAAATCAATCGTACACTGTTAATTAACACGTTGCAACATTTAAAGGTATAAAGTTCACACAAAAATAAAAATTCTGTCATCATTTACTCACCCTTATTAAGTAGTTCCAAACCTGCATGAATTTCTTTGTTCTGAAAAGAGCACAAAGAAAAATATTTTGAAGAAGTTTGCAACCAGGCTGTTTTGAGTCACCATTGACTTCCATAGTAGGAAAAAAAGTCAATGGTGACCAAAAACAGCCTGGTTGCAAACTTTTTTCAAAATATCTTCCTTTTGTGTGAGTCAGTTTCTTTCTCTCTCAGGGTGGAATGAGGTATGGCATAAATTTATCTATCTGTCTTTTTTTCATGATAAGACATCAAACCATTTTTCTTTTAATGCTTAATTGGCTATGATGTTGCAGCAAAGTGACTGTAAAAGTGAATTTTGTCTGTGGCGTTTGAGTACGCTTTTGAAATCTTCCCCACAGTGTGTCTGCGTCACATTCATTTACCTGCTCTCTTGTGTGTGTGTCGAAGGGACAATGTGAACCGAGAAGAATCCAAGGAAATGCTGCTTTCTCTACACGCTTTGTTCCAGGCAGGAAATCAGCTGCTGGATGCTCATTGAACACAGTAATAACACATATACACAGACATATGGACTCACACACTCTCGATACACTCCCTGAATGGTTGACAGAGTTGCCTGTCTGTGGCGGAAGGAGTATAACAGACAGAAAGAGACAAGTATCTAAACACACGCACAGGGGAAACACAGTTGTAGTCTTCGCGTCAAGACGTCTCCGTTGTGTCTCACGAACGGCACACCTAAACACTCCCTTCCAGAAGTGGAGTCAAGACGTCTGTCTCTCGTAGGGTCCTTCATCTGACACATCTGCAAAATTAACATGCCTTTAATCAATCAAAAAAAAAGAGAAAATGTGTGTTTTTTTGGTTTGTTGAGATATTCAGAAGATTAAACCTTCAAGCTTTGTGTCTGCAGCTTAATTCACACCACATCTTGCTACAGAACATCTGATGGATCCATGGATTTGTGTGTCGTCTAGTCCATACTAATCTTATCTGTGCAGATTAAAAATATGGTACATGTGCTGCCAAAGTAAGCACACTTTCAAGTCTTTTTTTTTTTTTTTTTACATATTTATTAACAGTATTTATCAGGGCTCCTCAAATCTTACTCTGGAGGTCCGATGCTATGCAGAGTGTAGCTTCAACCCTGATAAAACTCACCTACCTGTGTTTTCCAATGATCCTTAAGACACTGATTAGCATGCTCAGGTGTGTTTGATTAGGGTTAGATCCAAACTCTGCAGTGCATCGGACCTTCAGGGTAAGATTTGAGGAAGCCTGGTTTATGGTGATGCAATTGCTCCGAGTATGAGAGAGGTTGATCTTATATTAACTGGAAGTAGTACGGAGTGGTTGTGGTTTTATAGAAATGAATCTGTAATGTGTATCTTAACACAGAGAATGAAGAAGCTAGTAGTAATCGACCAGTTCTGTTTGTGCAGTGTTGATTGTAATGTCGGTGTCTGAGCTGTTTCCATCTTCAGCACACTGATCTGAGAAGAATACGAGCGCTGATGTGTGTGTTGTGTGTTCCAGGTACACTAAACTGGGATATGCAGGAAACACGGAGCCACAGTTCATCATTCCCTCATGTGAGTGTGTGACGTCTGTAGGGTGTAGTGTGCATCTGTAGTGTGCTCGCTGGCTGGAGCGAGGGTGTAAGGATGGAGATGGTAAAGGTTTGTTCTCAGATCAGGAAGCGCCTGATCTAGAGCCTTAGACAATGCTTCACAAAACCACTTTAACTGGAATCTCTGTTAGTGATGCACACGTAATGGGAAAATGTATCAGTGTTCATTTCCTCTTGATTGACAGCAGTCGTCAGTCCACCTGATCCTCTCTCACTTCCCATCATCCCTTTCTTTTGGCAGGCATCGCCATCAAGGAGTCGGCGAAGGTGGGCGATCAGGCCCAGCGGAGGATGATGAAGGGTGTGGATGACCTGGACTTCTTCATCGGAGACGAAGCCATCGAAAAACCCAATTACGCCACTAAAGTGAGCGAACCGTCTCGGGATCTGCTGATATCTCAGACATGTGTGTCACAGCAGTCTCTTGGTTTCAGTCGCTCTGTGTGTTTTCTCACACACACACTCACACACACTCACACACACACTTTTAGACTTGCAGACTTTTTTATAAATAAATAATTGCCAAGCTGCTGTACAAGCATGAAAAAGACACTTTCACAAATACGGTAAAATATGATAGAATAACAAAATAAAATAAACATACGTCATATTAAAGCCCTAAATCCAGGGGGAGACCCACAGGAAACACAGGAGAGACACAGAGCTGTTTTTAGGTTTTATTTCAATGTCAGATATAATTGTGTATTACTACATATGAACAATGAAACACAGTTTTATACTTCCTTAAATTGGATCCTAGAGGAAGTATGTATAAAGAAAATAGAATAGACCCCAAAGTGACCCCCCCCCCCCACCCCACGAGAGAGACGCTTCTGCCAGACAAACCACTCCACGCAGTACCCTTCTACTGATGAGCTGCTGTCCGTTACTCGTCCTTCATCATCAGATGCTGTCTCTGAGCGTGTGTGTCTCCGCAGTGGCCCATCCGGCACGGGATCGTGGAGGACTGGGATCTGATGGAGCGGTTCATGGAGCAGGTGATCTTCAAGTATCTGAGAGCCGAGCCCGAGGACCATTACTTCCTGCTGGTGAGGAACCCTTCATCACTACTCATCCTCATGTTTACTGTCTCTCCTTCAGCTGAGACCTGAAGTACTGGGAGGAGTTATGACTGTGCTGTACGCATCACTTCCTGTGTGACACATGTTTGTTTCTCTGCTGCAGACCGAGCCTCCTCTGAACACTCCAGAGAACCGCGAGTACACGGCCGAGATCATGTTTGAGTCCTTCAACGTGCCGGGGCTGTACATCGCTGTGCAGGTACACACACACACACACACACACACACACACACAGGCTCTCCGTGCGGATGTGTTTGGCTGATCTGTGTGTTTGTCAGGCTGTTCTGGCTCTGGCGGCGTCATGGACATCTCGACAGGTCGGGGAGAGAACGCTCACAGGAACCGTCATCGACAGCGGAGACGGAGTCACTCATGTCATTCCAGTGGTACGACACACACACACACACACACTCTTGTTTGCTATCCTACAGACTCTCCATAGGTGTAATGTCACCCTAACGCTGCAGGAAACTGTGTTTGGTTACACTCTCAAACACACACTGAATGTAACGCATGTAGAAGAGACTATATCGTTTTCAAACAGCCGTTCATGACCTTCAGACCCAATACTGGATCACGATTTTCATGTTCATCTGATGCTCTTCGGCCGTGTCTGATCACGTCAGTGTGTTTGGATGCTCACGGCCGCTTCCCTGCGGAGCAGCACAGAACAGGAAGTGACCTTGAGTGCTCTGCTGTGATTGGTTTGACAGGCGGAGGGTTACGTGATCGGCAGCTGCATTAAACACATTCCCATCGCGGGCCGAGACATCACCTACTTCACACAGCAGCTGCTGAGAGAGAGAGAGGTGGGCATCCCCCCGGAGCAGTCGCTGGAGACCGCCAAAGCCGTCAAGGTAAGTGTGTGTGTGTGTGTGTGTGTGTGGGGTCCGCTCTCCAGTCTCTGAGCGTGTGTGTTTCTCTGCTGCAGGAGCGCTTCAGTTACGTCTGTCCTGATCTGGTGAAGGAGTTCAGTAAGTACGATACGGACGGATCTAAGTGGATCAAGCAGTACACCGGCATCAACGCCATCAGCAAGAAGGAGTTCACCATCGATGTGGGATACGAGCGCTTCCTGGGACCAGAGATCTTCTTCCACCCTGAGGTTCGACACACACACACACACACAGACCCTGCAGGAAAAATACCAACCCACTAACCTGTATGTCTTGAGATGTTAACACACAAACCAAGTTCCAGTATTGCATCAAAGAAACGAGTATTTGAAGGTGTTTTGCTGATTTGCAGTATAAAGGTGAAATCTTTAAATGAAATGCATGGCTTGTTCTGTAGAGATGGACCGTATTCATTAAATGTTTAGAGAATTTTAAAGAAACCCTGTGGAATAATCCCCTCACACACACACACACACACACACACACACTCATGTGTTCTGGGGTCTCTCTCTTCATAGGTGTAATGGTGTTGTCACTGACCCTACACCTAAACCTACCCCTTACAGGAAACACACTTCTACATTCCCAAACAAACTTGAGAAATGGGGACATGGAGTAATGTCAGAAGTCTTCTTATACAGATTGTGTCCTCATATGTCTCACACACTCAGCGTCTTGCTCTGTTTCCTTTCTCAGTTTGCTAACCCGGACTTCACTCAGCCCATCTCTGAGGTGGTGGACGAGGTCATTCAGAACTGTCCGATTGATGTGCGCCGTCCGCTCTATAAGGTCAGGAGCAGCTGATGGCTCAGCTGTATGTGTGTGTGTGTGTGTGTGTGTGTGTGTGACCCTGTATGAACACGTCTCTTCCTGCAGAACATCGTTCTGTCGGGCGGCTCCACTATGTTCCGTGACTTCGGCCGGCGTCTGCAGAGGGACCTGAAGAGGACCGTGGATGCGCGTCTGAAGCTCAGCGAGGAGCTCAGCGGAGGAAAACTCAAGGTCAGACTCACAGCAGATCAGCAGCAGTGTGTGTGTGTGTGTGTGTGAGAGAAATAACAGCTCAGTATCTGTCTGTTCCTCTCTTGTAGCCCAAACCCATCGACGTGCAGGTCGTCACACACCACATGCAGCGCTACGCCGTGTGGTTCGGAGGATCCATGCTGGCATCCACTGTGAGTCTCACACACACACAGAGACACATACACACACACCGGCGTCTACAGCAGCGCTTCTCCGCTGGTTAGACTTCAGTTCTCTTGTTATTTCTTCCTCTAGTTCATCTGCTGTAATGAGTTTCTTTTCAGAATGGACAAATATTAGAATATTCAAATCATTGAAATGATCACATTTCAGACGTTATAAGAGCTTAATGTTCTTCAGCTGCTTTCCTCAAAGATCCTTTCTGAAGTGCTCCTTCTGAATCTGTCTCCAGAGAATCAGGAACGACTGGATCACGAGAAACTTCTAGCCGTTAGAGAAGGGCTATAACTAGGGCTGCCCACGACCAAAGATCTCTGTTCCACTAGTAGTCGTTCGTTTTAAGCAATACTCAACTTATTTATTAATACAGATTTATTAATAAACCATTTAGGGTAAATCTTCTGATCAGCGCAGAAGTAATGATGATTATTTTTTTTTATTAATTATTTTAGTTGTAACTAAAACACCAAGCCCCGCCCCCACGCCTGACAAAACAGTGTTGGCGAGAGCAGGTGAGAGAGGATTGAGCGCGCGAGTGCTTGAATTCAGTGCTGCGTGAGCTTTTTAATGGCATAGATTTGCCGCCATAATTAAGTGTGTTTTTCGTGAGCTGGTTGCTGCTTCTCCGGCGGGGCGGAGCATCGTGATGTCTATCGCCATCAGCTATCGACCCAACCCGAACACAGACGCTCGAACGCTTCAGCTGAAGACATTTCTGAGACTAATACTAACTGTTAGTCAAATATTAGGAGGCAGCCTCAGTCATAACATGTCAATATTGTCATAAGATTTAAGTACTTTGTGACTTCAGTTCAGACACTATCATGTGAACTCTAGTGACCTTTGACCTCAGATGTCTGCTTCACGCGGCTCTCCTGATGAGGATCTCAGTCACTGCAGAAAACGTTTCGTTCACACTGAGAGAGGTTCTTCTGAATAAAAGCCTGTTTAATGAAGCGTGTCAGAGAGAAACTCACCGAAGTGTTTCCTGCCATGAATTATAATCAATTAAAATGTTCAGTGCCATGAGAACTGGATTACACTGACGTTTATTAATGACCGTCATTAGCTTCACGCTGCTGTTTCATCTCCAGTGATTATTGATTAGATTGCACAGATACTACTGAAACTAGACGGAGCTGGACAATGACGTCTCTGAATACTGATGTTCAATCTTGTGCTGACTCTCTTCCTGTTAGATCCTGCTCAGAGCTTTGACTCCATCTGTGTTGTTAAGTGCTCTATAAGTAAAGGTGACTTGACGTGTGTGTGTTTCTCTGCAGCCGGAGTTTTACCAAGTGTGTCACACCAAGAAGGACTACGAGGAGATCGGGCCAAGCATCTGCCGCCACAACCCTGTGTTCGGTGTCATGTCCTAAACACACACACACACACACACACACGTATGGGATGGTAGGGAGCAGATGCAGAAATGAGAAATGCTTTTTCTATTGTTGGTCCCTCAGAGACGTGTGTCCTCCGCACCGGTTCATGACTGCTGGACACACAACACGCTTTTCTTGAGTTCTTGTTGATTTTATCCCAGTGTAAGCCACTGAAAGTGCTTCAGTCTGTCATGTGAGTGTGTGACGTGTGTAACTGAACTCTGATTATGAGGTTTATGATGAAACTGGACCGGTCATTATTGTCATTGAGGTGTAAAGAATCACATGTTGGGCTCCATCTGTTCTTTATTTTAATGTTTTATGACCCGAACCCCTACCACATTAAAGCAAGCATTTCCTGCTCGACTTTGATATTTTCTTTCCATCTCTCAAATTTGTGACAAAAAAAACCTGTTTAAAAAATATCCCATATACTGGATTTTCTGTCTGTCTTTCTTTCCTTTTCTTCATGGCATTTTAGATACTCGACTGCTTTTACCTTCAGATGTTCTTCATGATCGCAGACAGTCTATGAACGTGTGCTCGAGTGGAATCAGTATTAGCAGACGCTCGTTTTGATAAAGGCAGACACACGGGTGGCATTTATAACTGTAATGGTGAAACATTCCAATAAAAGCTCATGGTTTCTAAAGAATGTGTGTTTAATGAACGTGTGTTTGTGTTAAACGAGTGTGTGTGTGTGTGTGTGTGTGTGTCTAATGAGTTTGTTTGTGTGTATAGAATATGTGAAGTCTGTTTAATGAGTGTGTTTGGACGACCTGATTCTCAATTCTTTTATTGCTGTAATTGACGGCTGATGAAATAAGAATAATGTGGAAATGGCAAACATTCACTGTTTTGCAGAATATTCTATGGACTTCATTACATCTAATTATAGAAACTAAATGAAAAGAAGCTTTTCTTGAAAAACACTTTCCAGCTGACATGCTACTGCAAAAGATAGAAATAACCCACTTAAAACCGTTTTGTGCCCTAAGACTTCTGCACAGTACTTATATTTTTACCTTGTTGCAATGTTTGTGGTACTTTCTTGTGATTATTTTTCATGCTTGTTTCAAACACTTCTAGAACTTCTTTATAAATAAAAATTAACCAACAATAAATTGTATTGGTCAAAATAAACAAATTTTCTTTAATGCAAGAAATCTTTAGGATATTATTTAAGGATCATGTTGTAAGTTTCGTAACAATCTTGGCCAAATATTGCTCTATTATAACTAACCATACATCAGTGGAAAGCATTATAATGTATAAATGTCAATTCTAAAAAATGACCCTTAAGACTGGTTTAGTGGTCCAGGCAGGGTCATATATTAGTGGTTAGTTAGTTAGTTAGTTAGTTAGTTAGCCTGCAGCGCGGCCCGAGTTCGAATCCTGTCAGCCTCAATCTCGCTGAATCAGACTCTCGCGAGAAGTCAGAATCTCGCGTTTCATTTCCAATATAACTCAACTCCAGATCACACTATAATCAATTCACAGCGTCATTCTTACAGCTTAAACCGGATCGGGTGATTTTGTCAAACAAGTGTTGATGTGAAGCTTCAAAACACCTGCAGATGTTCAAGCGCCTGCAAACACATCAAGCGTTTGATTAGAGATGAAAACAGACCTGCATTCAAACACGAGGAGAGAGAGAAAGAGAGTGTGTGTGTGAGTGTGTGAGTGAGAGCGAGCATGTGTGTGTGAGAGAGAGAGAGAGAGAGAGAGAGCGTCGTTCACTGCAGGCGCAGATCATCATCAGAAGACAATCCCTCTCTGAACTGAACTGAACTGATCGATCACTTCGGATCTTTTCTTCGATGAATCAAACAGCCAGCGTCTCTCATCAGGTGAAATGTCAGTCTTCATCATCCAAGAGCCTCACAGTAAGTGTTGTCTGTGTTTCTCTGCAGCTGTTGATCTCGCTGGAGTTTGATGTGCTGGGTTTTTCCTTGAAATGCAATCAGTGACAGATTGACTTAACTAACTAATCAAACACAGGTGATCACTCATAGTTCAGCTGGGGTAATGTCGGGATATTACCCGTTATGCTGTTGTGTTTGTTTTACTTTTCTATGTAGTCTGTACACAAAACACACAAACAGTGCCAGAAATATATAAGAAAGAAAGATGAGATTATTTATGAAGGTTTATACAGTGATGCAGTGCATTAATAAGCTGATGAGAAGAAGTTATGATCTTTGTGACTGTGATGATGATGATGTTGTTTGTCCATCTATGACTGACTCTCATGTTGTTCATATTCTGGGTGGCCTGTAGTGTAGTATGAACAATAAATAGATCAAATATCTGTTATTAATGGAGGGTGAGAGAAAGAAATGATGCTCAGATGCATCACAAGTCTCTTTAATAAAACAGAATTGATTCTGAGCAGAAGGTCAGATTTGTTGATCATATTAGCTCAGGTTTCTTCTAAACTAGATTCAGATTGAGTTCAGTCGGATCGACCGAGGAGGAAGATCACAGCTAGAGATGGACTGAGACACAACAAGCTCTAATTGATTTAAAAACAGTTATAGAATGACACAAATACCGTAAAATAACTTCAGAAATAATTCTGAAGGATGTTCTGCTGCAAACAGGTGCATGATGGGATTCAGACGTCTTTGATGATGATGATGTGTTTAGAGAAGCCTCTGTGTGGGGTTTATTCCAGCCGGGAGTCATGTTTGAGCGGCTCATGAATGTTTGATAGTTCATGATGGACTGCTCAGAAGGATCTTCATCCTCCTCCTCCTCCTCCTCGCTGACGCTGTAGATCAGTCTCCTCGAGTCACCTTCATCTCTACAGCTTCAGAGCAGACAGAGATGACCAGAAGAACACCAGCAGTGTGTGTGTGTGTGTGTGTGTGTTATTATCAGATCTTTCAGAGAGGTCAGTCAGGATCAAACGTCACTCATGCATCAGTCCATCTCCTCATTACACACACACACACACACACACACACACTCATGGTCTAGTGTGTGTTTGAGTGCTCCTATTACCTTCAGAGATGCTCTGTGATATCAGATATGCTCATAATGGGAACTCATGTTACACACACACACACACACACACACACACACACAAGTCACTTCCCAATATTAGACTGAACCCTGGATCTGTCTCCGTGAAGCGTCGGTGTAATTAGTTAAGAGTTTTGTAATTGAATGAAGAGGGTGTTTGGATGCATCTCGTCTGGAGAAGATCTGATAGCGCTGGAGATTCAGATCACAGGAAGTAAGAGTGAACGACACAGGAAGTGGACTAAAGGATGTTTTTCTGGAGATTAAGAGCTGCTCAGACACACATTGGTATCACGTTAGGGTTTTGTAATGAGTAATCCTGTATCTGATGAGTTTTAGAGTATCGCTTTCTTTATAATAATCAGCTTCTTTTAGAGTTATTAGTCATCAAATACGCCTAAAATAATGCAGAGCATTCACCACAAACTCCCTGCAGACGACGTTTGTTCTGTCCAAGAACACCGTTCTGATAGTTCCTGTGCAGGAATCCCTTCAGCTGCTTCCTGTCCAGTAATGAGCGGGCTGGACGTGTTCGTCAGACACCTTCAGGTCCATCTCAGGCTCCTGAAGCACAGATAAATCATTGATGTTTCTGCTCATTAGTGTGATCTGGGGTTTGTGAATAAAAACCCTTCCCGGTACTGGTTTTATGGCACATCACAGAGGAATTAAAGATGGTTGTTGTAGATGAGGATGGCTGTCGTGGGCGGCAGGCCGCTAATGCGCCGCATAACTCTGAGACGCGCTCCCACGCAACAGATGCAGAAGACACTCTCCGAGCATGCTGTCCGGCTCCGAGCGGGTTTATCCCTAACACGCCGTGTTTACTGAGGATCCAACCACTTTCCTTTGCAATACAGACATGTTAAAGAAGGAATAAACCATGAGACTTTGTGTTTTTCTGAACAGTATATTAATATAAACAGACACACACGATGAGCGAGGGGTTAAATACTAAACACTGCTCTAAATAATAGTTTTTTAAAAATCTTGTGTTTAATTTAATAACAATTTTGTTTTTGTTTTTCTGAGTAAAAAATAAATATCATTAATTTTCCATGATTTACAGGAAAAAACCCACGAAAATATCCTTCAGTGACAATCTTGTCAGGAATATTTGAAAGAATTAAAAGATGAATTACTTTCACCTCAAATACTAATTAGTTGTATTTTTGCCCATTTCTCTGTAAGAATTTAATACGCTCCCTTATTCTTTTATATATTTTAATATGTACGAGTCTGAATAAGTATGTACAATGTTTACAGAAATATTGTGTTACACTGAATGTCAATCTAACGTTATTTCACCACATTTTGACATTTTATTCTCAAAGTATTTGACCCGGTTTCTGAAGAACACAAACCCAGAGCCAGAGAGACATTAGATCTTCACGAGGCTAAATGTGCGTAAGCGTCTTTACACTGACTCCATCATCAGACTGAAACTGTGGATATCATGAAGATGGTTGTTTATCTTCATAGATGTGATATATATTCTCTGTGGGCTTTGATTACTGTCTGTTTAACAAACAAGTGTCCTAAAAAAGTTCAAATAGCTTGTTTTGAAAAACAAGATAGATATCGCTAACTCTAACCCAACCCTAAATGTATTTTACTTTATCATCTTCCAAAAACAGTCCAAGGAGTATTATAACAGCTGGATCTGGCAACACAGCTCCCTCACATGATCTCTTATTTTCATTCACACACACACACACACACACACACACACACATGTCTGGTTTGCCATCTTCGTGGGGACTCTCCATAGGCGTAATGG
>JAUCNO010001888.1:1162994-1175932 GCA_032353835.1 Enteromius viviparus
CTTTTGTTTTGGTGCTCAGTTTTTGTTATTATTAAATATTTCTTTAAAATTACTTACCTGATGTCTCCTGCTTCCTCATTCGAACACGCTTCGTGACAGCATCAGTGTATTTATTTATATACATTACCGTTCAAAAGTTTAGGGTCACTTCGAAATCTCCTTATTTTTGAAAGAAAAACCGTTTTTTTCAATGAAGATAACTTTAAACTAATCAGAAATACACTCATAAACATTGATAATGTGGTAAATGACTATTCTAGCTGCAAATGTCTGGTTTTTGGTGCAACATCTACATAAGTGTATAGAGGCCCATTTCCAGCAACTATCACTCCAGTGCTCATTTGCTCATTGTAATCATCAGGAGGCTAATGGATGATTAAAAAACCCTTGTGCAATCATGTTAGCACAGCTGAAAACAGTTTAGCTGGTTAGAAAAGCTATAAAATGGGAAAAAAAATCTGAAAAAAATGTTCCAATTTACAGATAGGTATTAATAGTCTTTATTGTTTTGTTATGTGGAGTTAAAAAAGGTAAAAAATAAAAAAAGGAAAAATAATTAATGAGAAGAAAACTCAGAAATCAGTGGGGGAAAAGGTCTTATTAACTATCTGATTTTTCACTCCATGTCAGAAATAAGCTTCCACATTTAAGAATATTAATAATAAGAAGAAAATAAGAAAAAACTCTGGACACTGGATATCTGATAGCTACAGGTCACTAAACCATCACTGAATATGATGAAATATGTCAGTTAGCAGATTAAAAAATAAAATGAAAAAAAATAAATAAATTAAAGAGTTTAAATGAAATTGTGAAATATGTGTGGTTTTTGTGCTGAGTCCTGTTTAATCTCTGAGCGACTCTTACTGTCAGCGACTGTGATTTGTTTCACAAACCCTTCACGCTTTGACTAACAGCTCAGTGGAGTCTGTCTCCGGCTTTCGTGTTGCCAGGAAGGTATTTTTCACCAGTAAATAATTACAGATCGTTCCTTACTATTTCATAAGTTGATGGGGACACATCAGGGAGGAATGTGTGTTTCTGCTCGAGGATGAATATCTGCGCTGCGGTGATGACATTATGAGTGATGCTGCTAAAGTCATTAGGAGAATTCCATCATTTACTCAGCAAACGTATATCTTTGGTAGTTCTCAAACGATACTTGAGAGAATATCGCCTTTCTGGCTGGCCTTAAACACACACACACACACAGCGCTGAGAGAAAGTCTGTCATTAGTCAGTGTGTGTGTGGCTTTCCTCAAACACCTGCGGTCCCAGCACAGTCTGAGATGAATGATAACCAAACACATCACCTACAAATCAACAAGGACAAACTGTAATTAAGGGTTTTTCTTCTTTTTTATATGCAGTGGGCAATTTTGTCTTATTTGGCTTTTCATAACATGTTCTTTCAAACTAATGTATAGAAAACATCTACAAAAATGTAAAAAATAATAGTAATGCACCAGTCAAATTTGAGATTTGTTTTTTAGACTAGTGGTAAGAAAACATCCAAAAGACTGTTAATTGTTTCTTTTATAGCACTTAATATATTTGTGTCAATAGATTTCAAATACAATACATCTTTTTAAAAGCCTCAAAATGAGTTTTTTCTCCTACACTGAGGCATAAATCTCCACTTCAGCCAAACTTACACACACCACACTTTACATTTTTATTCCTGTCTATGTCCTGAAGGTTTTTACAGAGGGATTTGTTCATATATAATTTGCTTGATTATATAATATTTTATATCCCCCCAAAATTGTGAAAATATATGTCTAATATGACATATATTTTGAAACAGACATCATGTAGTGTTTAGATTTGTGTACTTAAAATTTATGTAAATTAGTGCATTACATTAACATTTTAGAAAACTTGTAATACAAAAAAAATTTTGCAATTATGAATGTAATCAATCAGCTGGTTAATTAAGACAATAATTATTAGTTATTTGTTACCTTATTCACCTGCAGTGTCTCGTCTTAAGTATTTATTTTATTAAACTTTATTGTTTGTAGATTTTCGTTACAGTACATTATTGAAATATTGTCTCAAAATGAGTTTTTTCTCCACTTTGGTAAAACTTGCACACACCAAACTTTACAGTTTTATTTCTCTCTTTATTCTTAAGATTTTTACCGTGTAGTTTGTTCATATCTCATTCACCTGGTTTCTTACAACATTTTATTTCTAAAAAAACCCATGACGTTTTATTTTTTCAGTCTTTTGACGGTATTTTCTGATTTATGGTGTCATATTTTTCTTCCATATTTGTATTCTTTCAGACTAATGGAAAGAAAACATCCAAATCTATTTATTTTTCCAGCGAAAGCAATGCAGTGCATTTTATTTTACTTGATATATTTGCATCTCTAAATTTCAACTGTAATCCATTTCTTTAAAGGTCATTTTCTCTCTTTTTTTATCCACTTCAGCAGCACTTAAATACACCACAATTTACAGTTTTGTTCTTGTCCATGTTCTGAAGACTTTTACTGAGGGGCTTGTTCAAATCTCATTTGCCTGGTTTTATTGTTGGAATTCAATTACAATTAATGCATATTTTTAAATGAGCTTCTCAAATGAGCTTCGGCAAAACCAACATACAGTAAATAAAATTTTACAGTTTTATTCCACTCTGTGTTCTAAGGCCTTTGTTAGTATTTTATTCACACTGATTTATATAAGATTTTACTGCTTAAAAACCTTAGTGAAAATTTATTTATTTTTGGCTGTTGGCAATATTTTTAGATTTATGGAGTGATAAAAAGAGTAATCCAGAATCCCCTCAGTAAAAACCTTTAACTCTAATGCGTCAACAAAATCAAACAAGAATTCTGAACCTGGCTTTATCCAATGTTTAGATTTATCTTCTGAAAATGTATGCAAATTAGTGTTAGGTGATGCACAATTTGAATAGTTAAACAGGAAACGTGTTAAACAAAATCAAGACTGCTGTTTTACTTGGAAATTAGGATGATGCCTATTATATTTTTTACCCTATTCACTTGTGTTGTCTTTATTGGTGTTGGTGTATCTACCTACACATGGGTGAAAACACAGTGGGTTTCTTGCATGGCACATGCGTTCTCTGTTCTTCATTACATGTAGACGAAACATCCTAGCGGCTTGGAAGAATCAGTCTTTCATGTGCGTTAGTAGAGTTTCCCTCTGCAGAGTCTAACCAGAAACACCCTGGAGCCCTGAGCGAGGTCACGGGGTCTCCTGCCAGTCTGCAATATCTAATAAAACAGAAAAGGGACAAAATGGAAAACTAAAGGATTTGCCAACACACTTCTACACATAAAGGGTGTTTTCACAACGATGCCACAGAGAAGAGACATCTTTGGTTTCCAAAAGAACCTTTCAGGGAACGCTGATGTACATTTTAATAGTCCAAAGAAACATTTAAAGATGGTTTAGATGGTTTAAAAAAAAAAAAAAGGATGCTGAAGTACTGGAATGATTGGATCATAAATAAAGCAAGACCACAAAAAAAAACTAAATTCAAAAACAAAATATTTAAATATTCACAACTAAACTGATCAAAACATGTGACGTGACACAAAATAAAGGATGTTTTCACAACGATGCCACATAAGAACCATTCACGTTTCTTCAAAGAACATTTAAATCAACAGTTCTTAAAAGCACAATTATTTATTAACGCAAAAAAACATTTTAATAGTCAGAAGGATCTTTTATATAAAGAGAGAACATTTTGTGCAATGGATGTAAACTTAAATGACAGTGAAAAACCTTTATTTTTAAGACTGTGGGCACATCTACAGTCATTTACTGATTAATTTCAATGTAAATATTTATGTTAAAGTTGATTTAGATGGTTTAAAATTATTAAACAGGGACATGTTATTGGAACGATAGGATCAAAAATACAAGCAAGATCATTTAAAATGCCACTGTTAAAAATGAAAGTGGTGAATGATGTGGAATGCAGACGTATTGGAATGATAAAATCAAAAACAAAACAAAATAGTTACTCAGAAATAAATCAGTTAAAACTCTACAAATGTAAATAAGGCAAACAAAAACCAAACTAAAACAAAATGTAATACTCTTTCTGCAAGCAAGACTTAAGCAGCACAGTAAAGAATGTAAATCAAATGCGCTGAGATGAAAAGCGCTCAGTGAAGGACGAAACAGAAAAGAGCAGCTGAGTACTGTGTTAATCTCCAGAACCCATCCAGAAGAGAAAACAAGACACGTGAGATGCTGTCAGTCCTCAAACCCTCCTGCTGAACGACGACAAACATCAAAACACCAGAAGAATCTCAATCAGATGCAACATGCTTGCATTAAAACTCTCTATAATGCATTATTAGATTTTCTGTATCTTCTTCTCTCTATTCTTTAAGTGAATTTAAAAGTAGGATCCACAAAAAACTGTTAATTGTCACTGCCCTTTGTTACTTTTAACATGTTTTGAAGGCTTCAGACGAGCGCCATGGCATTTGTTGGAAAGCAGGACTGAATAGAAGGTTCTGGTTTTGACCCTGAGAGAAAGAAACCAGAGCTGAGCTCAAGAGGATTAACTCGCATAGACACTCAGGAACTAATCGATTGTGACATAATAGACCTGTACATAAACATAGTGAAAGAACATCACTGATGGATGAAGAGAACAGGGACAGAAGGTCAGTGGATAATGGACTGAAATAACTGCACTTCAGGCTCGTTTAAGGTGTAAAAAGAGCTGCCAACATTTTCAGAAAGGAGAAGCACAGCAAACACTGGCGTTCAGGACTCCCACAGCCTTCAGCTCTCACACACTGTAACACTGAAGCAGAGATTCTGGAGATTCACACTCGCAAAACACTGCCTCGTAACCTTTGTGAATCATTTCTTTCAAACTAGTGATGGGGGGCTTTAGAAGCACTGCTTTGTGAAGCTTTCACTACGTAAAAGCAAGGTTTTTTTTTTTTTTTTCAGTGTTTGGCAAGTTTTATGAGCTTTGAAAAAGTGAATCATTTCATAAAGCAGATAGTATAAGACCCACCCCTTTTCGTTACCACTACCTCTGACAAGCAAAAATACATACGATAGGATCAAAAGACTGATCATCTTTTGCAGTTACCAGGGATGGGTATCTTTAAGGTTTTAACGGTCTTGCTACTTTTCTCAGTACCACTTCTTGTAGTGTTTTTAATATAAAAAAATTAATAATAATTGAGAACAGAATTAACAACCCTTAACTTATTTTTTTACGTAAAATAATAATCTGTAGCCTAACAAACACCAATGTTTGAGCAAATATTACACAAAAGAAAACAAATGATTGTAAAACAAATAAAAGCTTTAACCAAAAGAGTTGCAGCTAAACAGTCAGCTGTTGTTGTAAGTTTGGGATCTCTTGCAGTGTACAGTAAATAAAGTGAATGTGTTTCATCACAACAAAGAGTTTAATAAGTGAAAACGAGCTGTCCTGATTCAGTGTCTGTGCTCAGATGAGATGTTGACAGGTTTATTGTTAGTGACGTCATTCTATCTTTATTTTCTGAACTTAATAAGTTGTGTTCCGAAATAAAAAGTCTCTCACCTCAGAAATGCCAGATGTTATGCGATGTTCGTTGCACTCATAAATTTGCTTTGTTTTTATTTTCCAACTATATATGTGTGTGTCGCAGCTTGATGACAATGGGACACTGTGGGTCCTAAGGCCAGGTTTGGTTCTCTCCACCATCGTCACTTTATTAGGCGCAAGATCTGTGTACTGTGGAACAGATGGACATTTTGCGCGGGAGATTGACAATAACAAAATCAGGCAAATTTCTTTAATATTATCGCAGATTAGAAAAGGTTAAAATATACTACGTAACGATTATTTAGCAATAAATAGGAAATGTATTTTTTTTGCTGTACTGATAGCAGAACCGTTAACGTCAGAGCTTATCAATACTTCCAACAGTCTCACGAGCAATTCGTACAGTACATATTTGTACGAGGTGCCAAATTTGTGCCAATTTGTACTATTTCGTATGATTTGTCTAAAACCACGTGATGGGTAGGTTTAGGGGCGGGGTTGTGTTTAATTCATTCGTACAAATTCATACGAATTGCCATCTCGTAAAATATGTACGATTTACAATAAATCGTATGAATTTGTACGAGTGAGGTCGTACAAATTCGTACGAATTAGCCACCTCCTAAAATATGTACAAATTGCCGTAAGATCAGGTTGATACTTCAGTCTTTTATAATTCAGCACCGGTACAGAGTTTCGGTACCCATCCCTACTAGTTATAGAACAAAATAAACATGAACATCAGAAGTTTATTTATTTATTTTATTTATTTATTTCAACTATGAAAGAAGTCAATACACAAAATTTTTTAAGTTTAATTCCACCAACATAAATCTACGGTGACCGGGAGGGGACGTCTTCGGTTCACTATTTTGTTGTGGCCACAAGATATTAACTCGTGGGAACGTGATATTATGTCATGGCCTTGAGATGCCAATCAAATCAATTGCGAACTAGTAATATGGAGTAAAGTTACATCAGACAAGATTTCATATGATATTTTATATCATGTTGTAAAGGTTCTGAATTTTTCTTATCACTACTTGAATCTTGACAAGAAAGTAAACCAAACTTACCTGAACATCAAATGTAAACGCAAGTCTCTGACGTGTTTTTGACCTTCATGGCGATACTTAAAAAACTGCCACATCAATGGGGCCAAATTGTTCGCATTGATACGTACAAAAGTAACTCCTTCAAAATTGCCGCGTCTATGTGTACAAATTGTCCGTGTTGATGCGGCCAAATTGCACGCGTTCATTTTAAAGACTTTTGACGCCGCCCACATTCCATATCTACAGTGGCGGGTCATGGGCTTCAACGATGATTCGCGCTCTTTTACCTCACATGTAAGTTATGAAACAATTGAAATTATATGGATTATATGAAATAACTGCAATTCTTCACAATTGTGACACCGTATGTTAAAAATGGCAGAAGTTTCAACAGTTTCAATTTTTTATTTTTTTTTTTTTTTTATCAGCCTAACCTATTTTGGCTATAAAGTTAACATTTCAAGAATTTCTTCACATGATTGTTTAAAGGGGTTAATAGTTCAATTAAGTATTTAATTTTTTTTTTTTTTTTTGCTTTTATAATGTTCAGCTGAACAAGTTTCTTTCCAACTGATCTGAGGGTTATTACTGAAAGCAGATATTTTCCATGAACACAGGACTACAGATGAAGGAGTAGAGGGATTATTTTATTATTAAAGTATGTACAGGTTCTATCCAGGGAAATAACAGGAGATATGACTATATGTACAATTTACTTTTTTACAATGTCTTTACAAGAAGTTGTCTTCAAAAAACAAAACAATGCCTTGCTAATACATGGAAAAAATACACACACTCACATACAAATGAAGCGTTGCAATACACACATAAATAAATATCAACATCAACATTCACTGACTGCCACAACAAATATCTCTACAGTCAAGAACATAAACAGTTTACATCATTTCATCAGAAAACACGCGTATGTAATAATTAACAAACAAAACACTCTCTGTTAATCTTTAATGAAATATTACTAACTTATTAATAAGAGGCGACAACTGAATGGATCGTTTATGCCCAATCAAAAGAGCAATTCAACCAAAAATGAAATTATTCAATCACACTTGTGTTGTTTTGAGTTATGAGTTAAGCATTTCTCAAAAAGCATCATAAGATTAAGGAGACTGTCAAAAAACATTGGCACCAATGAACTCAGTAATCTAATTAGGCTTATGATGCTTTTGGGAAATGCTGAATGGAAAAGAGCTGCATTAAGATTCTTCAGATATAAACAGCATATGATTTTGTAATGAAGGTTTGACATCAGCCATTGCTGTGTTAATACTAAATGTTCTTTGATATCAAACTAATAAACTGCAGTTTCTCCGCACCGGATTCACACATTCTTCCAGTAAAATATAACTCGATTTCATATAGTCAAGATTTACCTCACCCATTGACTTTCTGGAATGGTGTAAATTCACACATGAAACATTGCTGCTGCTCGAGAGTTCAGGGTTATATCATAATCAAAGTTGTGAGAGCAATTGTGCAGAGCTTGAGAGAGTGCGAGGATGAGGCGTTCGCAGCGGACGCTGAATATCTGTGGTGTGACGTGTGTCGAGTCTTCTGGCCTCTTCAGTGTTTCTCAGCTGAAGACTTCTGATGACGATGATGAAGACGAGCTTCTGCAAAGAACAAAAGCACATGAAACCATTAATGTGAAGACTGCATATGAAATATATATATATATATTTTTTTCTGATAATCTGATTTTGTGGTCGTGATACACCAGATCACCTGAAAATTTGGTTGTTTTCCTAAAGTTTTGGTGTTAACTGATACGATAATAATACATTTCAAAATACGGCAAAAATGCTAATTAAATAAAACAAAAAGAGTCAAAATGTTCAAAACACCAATACATAAAACAGAACAAAACATGAAACAATGCCACCATCAAAACACAACGAATGTAAATAAATAAAAAAATAAATCTAATCCGTTTTTCTGATCAGGATTCACCAACACAACCAATCTGCACTTAATTTTACGAGGTGGCTAATTCGTACAAATTCGTACAACCTTACTCTTTTATTTTGTACGATTTGTCTAAACTGCAGTGACGTAAACTTTTATGAATTGGCAACTATGTATGATTTAGCAAAAATTGAGGTTGTACGGATTTGTACGAATTAGCCAATTCATAAAATGCGAACGAATTCAGCAGTTCACATGGAAATGAAGTTGTGTTCCGATATACAGTAATAATCAGTGCTGGGTTAATTACTTACAAACTGTTGTCTGTTACTGATTACTAATTGTGTGATGTAAATTGTAGCCATTAATGTAATTTTGATTACTTATTATAGGTAATATATTCTGACTACTTTTACTTTTGACCTAAAAGCTAAAAAGCAGAAGCCCTCGTGGTTTCATCTGCAGAATCATGTTTAGCTCACTTTGCTGAAGCGGCGGTCGGTCGGGCGTCTGGAAGAGCTTCTTCATCACTGGTCCTTCTCCTGCTGCAGTGATCACCTGAACCTCTAATCTGTAGAAGGTGGCCGGCCGGAGACTGGACACCACCAGAAGATTACGATCCTGGAAAACATCGTAAAACACATACAGCTTTTAGACCGAGTCATCATCAGATCCGTCAAAAAAAAGACACTTCTCATGGAAATGGTTTATACTCTACCGTTTTCAAGATTTTACGTGTTTTTTAATAAGTTTCTTCTGCTCATCAATCCTGTATTTATTTGATCTAAAGTACAGCATAAACAGTACGATTTGGAAACAATTAGTTTTGTATTTATATCATGTTTTAGTGTCGGTCGTCGTTTGATGTTGTGCCTCCTGTCTCTGAGTTTTCGCCAGAGTGCCTTTCAATCCTGTTTTCAAGTTTTGTCCTGCATGTTCAAGTCAATAAATGTCTTTATCATAGTTTTTCATCAATTTAAAGCATTCTTGCTAAATAAAAGTATTAATTTCTATAATCTCAGTAACTTTGAATGGTATAGTATATAATGTTACAAAAGCTGTGTTTTTCAGATAAAAGCTGAACTTTCTATATCAAAAAATCTTTTAAAAAAATGTTTTAACTATTTTAAATATTTATAATAATAATAATAAAAGTCGCAAATGTTTCTCGAGTTTCTCCAATCAGTATATAAAATTTTTAAAGGATCATGTGACACTGAAAACTGGAGTAATGATGCTGAAAATTCAGCTGAACATCACAGAAATAAATTACAGTTGAACATTGATTCACACAGAAAACTGTTATTTTAAATAGTAAAAAATATTTCTAAATTGTACCGTTTTTGTTGTACTTTGAATGCAGGCTTAGTGAGCAGAAGAGGATTCTTTAAAAACTTAAAAAAACTTATTATTTCCAAAAGGTTTGACTGGTAGTGTGTGTGCCATTTCTACACAATCCACTGGATTTTCTCTTTTTCAGATTGTTCAGATCAGATTATTCCTGAAAGACGCTCTTGTTTGTCTATGTTTTGGCACGAAGCGTCGCCCAGCGCCTTGGTTTTCGTGTTTGTCATGAGCTCACTGGAAATCCTTCAGATTAACTCGTTATGAAGAATGAAATCATCCATAAACATCACAGATTCCACATCATTCATACTCGAGTCCAATCTGATAATGATGGCGTGTCTCGAACCGGCCTTCAGAAGAGATCTGAGGAATCGTGCGGATGAGAACTGGACACAATTGGATTTGATGTATTTCAATCTGATTGAGTCGATTAAAGCTGAACTGTTTGTTCTCGGAGGAGAGCAGCCAGAGTTATTGATGGAGAAGATCTGCTCGATGTTTGACAGCGCTGATGTCAGGCGAAGAACGAGCTCAAAACGACACTCCATCACCGAGAACATGCTAATAACTACCATATGAACATTAATAATTTATTTACTTCAAGATAAAACATCCCCATTAGAATTGAGTGATGTGACTAAAAAATACATATTCTTTTTGCTTTATGTTCAATATTTGAAGTTCAACAAATAAATGCTATTAAATCATATTAACTGTATTATATATTAAATTTAGTGTTTTTATTATTTTATGTATAATGCAATTTATATACTTAGATAAAAAAAGAAGTAAATTTCAATACGAAATATTGTATTGTTATAATTGTAATTCAGTGTAATTTAAATAATTGTATTAATTATGTAAGAAATTAATAATAATAATATGATAAATTAAACAAAAATAATAAAATTATAAATTATAAATATTGGCATTAAATATAGATTTAAATATAATTTAGCATATTAAATAATTTATATATTCAGAATTTTTACAATTATTTTTATTTAAATTATTATACTAAATTAATGAATGAATATTGAAAATAATTATATATATATATAGGAATTAATTTAAATAATTAAATATAAATTTATATTCAGAATTTCTTTAAAAATGTAATATATCTATTTATTCTGCAAATGTATAATGCATAAATACATCATATTTTTTATTCCTCTAGTACACACACACACAAACATATTTCTACCACAGAAATAAAAAAACAATAATTATTTAATGCATTATATTATTACTTAATATTATATGAAGTTTTTTATTTTTATTGGCAACAAAACCATACAAACACATTGTGAACATTTGATTTATCACTCAACATGACTTCATCCAGAAAGCACCCAGAGAGAGTCTGAGTCTGCTCCAGTGAAAGGAGCCTGAAGCAGCAGCCTCTGAGCCTCATGCAGCGCTCCATTCATCAGCCCGGTCCAGAGCTCACAGGATGATTGTGTATCATATTTTACACTCTTGGACTTCAATATGTAACCGATTTTCCATGAGAGGCGCTCCGGTGAGCAGCGCGGGCCAAGAACACGTAATGTAGTGTAATTGATGCAGCTTTCATGAGAGAAGAGTGTGTGTGGAGACGACTCACAGGTGGCAGGATCTGAGACTGGGAAATGATGCTGTTGGGAAGGCTGTTGGGGCGACTCGCGCTGGAAACCTCCGCCCATGTGACCTGGAAGCCCGTGACGGGCTGATGTGGCTGCAGACGAGACACCCTCCAGAAGAAGCAAGCCGTCACGTTACCCTCGCCGAAGCTGAATGATGCCGTCAGATTCTCCGGCTTCGCCAAAACCTTCGCCGGCACTGTGAGAAAAACATCAGATATATCAGAGAACCACACAAAACCACACCAAACATCCCATCAGACTGCAGATATGAGGTGTCAGGATGTAGCCATTTATATAAATATACGGCGTCACGACAAAAATATTATGAAGCTATGGGAACTATCACTGAAGTAAATTTATTGAGGGTTTCATTCCGTTATTATTGTTAAGACTAAACACATTTTAAACCTTTTTTCAGCACTTGAAATAAAATCAGTTAGTTTACAAGGCAACATTTTTTTATTTAGTTAATTTAAGTTGATTTCACTTAAAATTACTAAACTAAAATTGAAATAAAAAATAATAAAAACTACGTAGGCAAATAAGAAATAATGATAATATAATAACAATTTTAAAAAAAGGGATCAATTAAAGGGATCAGTCAATTTTAATCAATTAAAGAAAATTAAAAAGTGGAAAAAAAACACTAAAACTAACAGAAATCAGATTTTTTATATCATTTATAATAGTATATCAATAAAATGCTACTGGTATTCAGAAGAACACTCCCTCTCAGCTTTATTATTCTTAACTAAAACGTATGTTAATTGACAACTTATAAATGTTATCTAAAAAAAAACATGTTAACAGAATATAAAAAAAAAAAAAAAAAAACTTCACAGTTAACTTTGCATAGTTATATTGAAATATTTTAGTTAGTTGCTATGGCAACATTTGTAAATTTAGTTAACAGTTGAAGTAATTAAATTTTAAAGCTAAAACTGAAATAATAAGTAATAAAAACATTTTTAAAAACTAAAAGTGACAAAACACAACAGAATTAATAAAACCAACATTTAAATAAAGAAATACAACAAATTGGGCATCAAGACCTGCAGTGTAAACGAGGCCTAATATACTGTATGTGTCAAGTACTAAAATTGATAATACTAAATGAATAAAAAATTTATAAAACAGTACATTTAACAAAAAAAAATAAAATAAAAAAAATACAAAATCTAAGATAATATAGAAAAATAGAAAAATACATATTCATTATATTTAACTATAACAGTAAATCATCGATACTAAAATAACACTGCTGATACAATGTAAAAGAAAAAGCAGTCATAATAGGCTATCATATATATAATATAGTAAAAAAGTCTTATTTTAATCCTTCAAATGTATGACCTGTATGAAGTCAAGTCAAGTCAAGTCACTTTTATTTATATAGCGCTTTTAACAATACAGATTGTAGCAAAGCACTGAACA
>JAUCNO010001888.1:1237468-1256006 GCA_032353835.1 Enteromius viviparus
TTTTAAGCAATGTACAACATGTATATATCTGTAAACAACTCAAAAAAAGTGTTTTAGGGTGTTGTGACCCTTTAATAAAGTTTCCATACAATAATGGTTGTTAGCTTTTTTAATCACTACCCTAAAGCACATCAGCTGGCGAACCACTTGACAGAAAAGGCTATATGAAGAAAGATGAGTTTACACAAACTTTATAGCTACGGCAGCGCTTGCAAAATTGTGCCATTTTTTGGTGACCGTTATGCGGACACTCGCAGCGGCGGTTCTACATTAAATTACTCCCTGGGCGAGACCCCCTCTTAGCGCTCAATCCCCTTTTCTCCCTTTTATAATTATAAACACATAAACGTTTTTATTTTTGCATAAATTATCTGTTAGTTAATTAAATTAGCCGCGATAAATGCAGTTCATACTATTTCTAATAAGCTTCTTTACAAAGAACATTGTTTTCTCAATACTTTTCCTACACCGCTGTGAAGGAAAGAGCGCACAATCGATCATCGAGGTATCAATATCAATGAACAGCACCTGCTTAGGTCGCTCTTACGAAGGTTTACCTCAAGCACCATCCTAAGGTATAGTTCAGCGAACACACGTAGGAAAGGTATAACTGTAGTTAAGGTGTAATTTTTGAGTCTTTGTAGCGCGCTAACAGACAACGTATCAGAGAACGCAGCCCAGGACATTATACATATGTTATAGATGCCATAAAGCAAAAACACTGAGGCATGAGATTATGTGGTGATTCAGCATTTTCATTTGATCAATAATATCATAATTTCCTTTTCTGTTGTCTTCCAGGGGTGCGCTTTATGAAATATGGAATATTTTTAGTAATGAAATTTTGCATGTCTCCATAAACAAGAAATACCAAATTACATCAAATGTGGAATATGAGGACCCACTGCAACATTTACGGTACAATATATGAAGGCCTGATGTTTGTTTGTGTTTGTATGCTTAAATACTAGGGATGTAATATCAAATCAAAATGAATGGCACGGTACAGTATTTATTGCATCATTTACATAAAAAACTAAACGAATTAAGAGGCTCAAAAAAAGTGCCAGAAGTGTTTATTAAACAGTTTACATGAAAACTGAACATATCAATGGCACACACATTAGCCATCTATCTGTGAACTTTAAAACTTCAATTTTAATAACAAAAAATGATGAAAACAGAATGAATATGAAATAGTGACTGAAATGCACGCCATTATAAGACCTACTGAACTAGCTCTACCTTACAAGATGATAATCTAGATTAAAATCCTTATTTATAATTATTTATTATTATATAATTATTTATAATTCATGATAATGAAACAAAGTACACATAAGATATAGACAATGGCTATGCTGTGATTTTGGCTCTATTTACATGTAAAATAGTGTTAGAAGCAACATAATATCTATTTTAACTGAAAGCCCTGCTTCTCTCATCTGCTCGCTGAACAGAAGCAGAGAGAGGTGTGTGCGCGCGCTGAGAAAACAAGGGCTCGCACGGCAGTACCGGAGACTCGCTGAGGTTTGTCCAAGATGTCTCTAGATTTGTCGCTAGTCGCTTTTGGGGAAAAATGTCTGAATAGTCGCTAAATATAGAGACATAGTCGCTAAGTTGGCAACACTGATCTGTAGCGACAACAACAGACGCAAAGAATGATGGGCAAGCTTGGGCTGATGGGAATTGTAGTTCCCGCTACCTCCCGCTCGCTCCATTAACCTGAGCAAACTTTTCTCAGAAGACCTATTGTTTTATCGAGTCATGCGACCACGGTATTATCGGAAAAATTGATATTGCGGTACGATGGTATTTACAATACCGTTACATCCCTAAAATATATATATATATATATATATATATATAGACACAGCAGTTGATCAAAGTTGTCCTAAGACAAGAACAGGTATTATTTAGTTTTTTTAACTTTGAAAGGTTATGCTCCATATCTGACTACTGTATGTAGATGTGTTCTATACACACACAGCCCTACTCAATCACCTCTGTTAATTGTTTATTATCTTCTGTTCATTAAATACGTGGGTCAAAGACGTTAAGGTGTCCATAGAAAGCACTTTAAATGTAAGTTAAGTGTCTATGTTTCAGGTTTCAGATAAGTTTTTGGAAAATAAAATATCAGAATTTGGATATAACATGCTTGCTCTGACTAGCATATATGAATCATTATGGGATTGTGTTGTCTGTGAAAGACACCTGCAGTTCTCCTGTGTAGAGGTGTATGATTTCTACAATGATTGAAATGTGGATGCAATCGTGAATCTGGTCATAAAAATGAAATTTGCAGTATAACGCAACATTTCGTTTCCTCAAGAATAATAACATTTTTAAAGATTAAGTTGTTGATGATTTATGCCTTCATTTAATTACCTCCGTTTTTAAAAAAAAAAATAATGGAAGAAACTGCAAGAAAAGAAAAAAACAAACTGAATTTGGGGGAAAAAACAAACCCAAAATATGCTGAGAGGGAAAGACTCACAATATTGTTTTAAGTATATAGTCAATACAATATATAGAGCAGATATATTTTGCAGCAGGAATCCTTAATGGAGTCAGATGAGTTTGATTTCCATGTCTGATCTCTCTTCATCCTCCTGCAGAGATCACATCCTCTCCCACGCTGCAGCTTGCCTCGCTGTTATAAATAGCTTTAGATGTGCTCAGAGTTGTAAATCATTACGAGTTGACGGAGTTAATGGGTAATAGGATTGAAGTGAGAGAGTTGTGGTCTTGGGATTTTCTCCAAGATTCGAGCAAATCCTTCGGCGTTCACTCCAAATCCAAATCCGTCTGAGAGAGAGAAGCCAAGATGGCCTAGTTCTTCTGAGACGGAGACTGAGAGCTCCTCGTTTCTGATCAAACCTATGAAGATCTTATTATTGTCATGTTTTGTGGCGAGTCTGTTTTAACTCCTCTTTAGGGCTGTGTGATGATGTAAACTACTGCTTTGAGTTTGTGTTTGACTTTAACACGTTAATTCAGCAAGCATGCTTTGAGCTGCTCATCTATTTCAAATAAATGCTATTTTTGACCTTTACTTTTTTTTTATTCTTTTGAACTTTCT
Source organism: Enteromius viviparus (assembly GCA_032353835.1). Lineage (NCBI taxonomy): Eukaryota > Metazoa > Chordata > Actinopteri > Cypriniformes > Cyprinidae > Enteromius > Enteromius viviparus. The sequence continues at coordinate 1,240,554 of JAUCNO010001888.1, forward strand.
CTTCATCTGTGCATCCGTTTATAACACTGATAATAATCAGAAATGTTTCTCGAGCAGCAGATCATCATGTTAGAGTCATGTGACACTGAAGTACCGGTCAGCTGCGCATCACACTAATAAATGACACGTTAACACATTCACGCAGAAAACTATCAAATATTTTACAGCGTTTTTGATCAAATAAATGTAGCCCTGGTGAGCAGAGGAGACTCATTTTTGCTCATGCTGTACTCTTGTGTGCATGAGTATCGAGTCCAATACAAACAAAACTATATCCTGTCTGTTGTGTGTAATGTAAGTGTGTGTTTGGAGGTGAAAGGGCTGTAATATGCGACTCATAACTGCATGTTGCGTCTTCATTAAGGTTGAATCGGCTGCTTCCCGTGTTTATATCATGTCTCTGCTCAGTTCGGCTGCTGTTGTTGAGTAGGGATGGGTATCGTTGAGGTTTTAATGGTGTTACTACTTTTATCGATATCACGTACCGATCCAGTGCTTTAACAGTGCTCTTATCTGTACTTCTTCTTGTGTTTTTAATATATAAAAAACTAATTAAAAACAGAAGTAACAACCCTTAATAAAAAAAAAAAAAGTAAAATAATAATCTGTAGCCTAAAAATCACCAATGTTTCAGAAAATATTACACAAACAAAACAAATGATTGTAAAACAAATGAAGAACTATTTTCCAGTCGAGTTACAGTCGAGGCAGGTAGACTGAGAGAGGACTAACAGTTTATAACTTTTAACTGAAGATCAGCGGTGGCTCATGATTGTTTTATTAAAACACATTCACATGAATTAGTTCTCTGTGTTTGGGGTTAGAAGTAATAAAAGTTTGGGACCTCTTGAGATGTACACTAAATAAAGTGAATGTGTTCCATCACTACAGATTCATTTTTAGGAGAGCTCTGCTTTATATCCTCATCTTCTCTGTTTTCTATTATCTCTGCTTTATTTCCTAATAAGCATATTTTATTATTATCCATCTGTTTGTAAATGCAGTACTTTAGAGGCATTTTTACTCTTTCAAATATATTTAGGTTACTGCAGAAAAAAATGCTCTAAATATTTGACTGTTTTTAATGTAACCAAAATGTGTTTATTAATTTATTAACATTACTATAACGTACTAATTTATAGAGACCTTATGTGATGCGGTTATTGTGGAAGACTGCTATCATAAATAATTATAAATGTTTTCTTATGCAAGGTTTTTATTTTAAAAGACGTGTATGAAAGCCGTTCTTCTGTCAGAGGCAGTTTTTAGAGTAAAAGCGAGCTGTCCTGATTCAGTGTCTGCGCTCAGATGAGATGTTGACAGGTTTATTGTTAGTGACGTCATTCTATCGTTATTTTCGTAACTGGTTATGAAATAAAACGTCTCTCACCTCAGAAAAGTGAACTGTCCTGCCAGATGTTATGCAATGTTTGTTGCACAAATAAATTAGTTTTGTTTTTATTTTCTCACTATAGATATAATGTATATTATTGCAAATTATAAAAGGTAAAAATACGCTAGGTAATGATTATTTAACAATAAATTGGAAATGTATTTTTTCTGAACTACTTTTATAATTTAGCACTGGTGCTGATTAAAGTGCCTCTATTACGCCATTTTAAAGGTCACTAATATTGTTGTATGCAAGGTCAAAAAACACTTAAGTTTTCTCCAAAAATAGATTTAATTTTACCCCATTTCTAAATGATTCATAAACGACTCGTGTGAAGCAGTTCAGAGACTCAGTCTGTCTAAACCCCTCCCTCCCGTGAGCTCTCACTGCTGTGATTGGTCAGTCCTTTATGATTGGTCTACCACTGCACGTTCTGACATTACTAGGGATGCTTTCTGAGAGAATACGTCAACTGGTTAGCAAGGACTACCGTGGAAAGTGCTCGCAATTTGATTTTGTAAGTGAATCTGGAGCACCTCTATGTTGTGAACTTCATTGTATAATACATAACACTGCGTTAAACATCGCTAGAAAATACAATCATCAATTATTAATCTTACTTACAGGTAGAAGTTCAGAGGGGCAAGCCGGTCCAAATAAACTGGGCTCTGGTCCTTCTTTCAAGAGCAAGCGTTTGGTGAATATCGTGTTGCACTCAAAGATTGGAGAAGCAGTCATCAGTAAAATGACGTGAACACAACAAGAGACTGTACTGCTGAGGTGTTATTGAAAAAAATTAATGTTAATAACTCATTATTTGTCGATTCATCAAGTTGTTTGCGAGGTAGAACGTGGGCGGATATTATTCAGGGATGTTACTTAGTGACGTGTGGCCGTAACAGAGAAAGATTCGAATGGCTGACGACTCGTTTAGGAGAATGTGAGTCAACCCTTTTTTTTGTAGACAATAACTTTATTGAAGCGCTGTCAGCGTCACAACTTTACAGATAGTTTGTTCACATACAGCTACACGACACACTGCATGAACGATCATATCTGAAAAAGCATAATAGGAGAGTTCGGCACACATCCCTGTTGTTGAGTTAGTAACTGGTTTGATGTTATATGCAAATTATTCAATCACCGTTTGTTCACCCAAAATTAGGAAAGTTTAAACACCTAAAGGAATCCTATCTAACAAAATATGAAAGTTATTTATTATATAAAACTGATTTGATAGGTAATTATAAATAATTTTATTCTCACAGCATTGCTGTCATGTGGGCTTATTGCACCATGCCATATACCATAAATGACTACATTTATGAACAAAATAATTATTTATCATAGGCTATTTTTTGCCAGAATTTTATTAAAGCAGTACATCTTGAGAGGCTGTTACACAATGATCTCATGCAGTTAGATAGTTCTTTATACAATACACAGATTCAGAACCGCTTTAAACTAGAAACCTGTGGTTCAGTGAAGCATGCTGCTGTGAAGCAGCTCTGAAAGACAAAATATGACCGCTTCATTAGGCTCTGGTTCGTCTGGTAATGAAGCAGTGATTCAGCAGCAGCGATCATCATTTAGATGGCGTCTTTCAGTTTCGCGTGTTCATTAGTCTCATGCGACCCGCGTGTTTTCACGCCGCTCAGGAGAAAATGGCTGCTGTTTGCAGATCCTGAGCACATCTGTCAGAGGAGACCAGCCAGGAGAAAATGAGGCTCTGCAGCCTCGTCCTGATTTCCACATCAATCAGTCCTGCGGTTACTTTGGACTCCTTCCTTTATAGAATTACCTAGCTTGCTTTCATTCTGCTGGATTGTATTAGTGTCTAAAGACCTGCTGATGTTAACCGTTTAATTACTTCTGTGGATTAAACTTTTTTTTTGTACCAGGGTTATTATGGTTAACTGAAAATAAAGCCATTAAAATAATACATTATAGTTAGATATTTAAAAAAAATGTTCACTGAAATAAAATGAAATATAAAAATCTAAACTGATTTTCTGTCTGCTGGTGAGGCAGCGTTTCTCACTTTTGTAGTTTAACTTGATGTAACAAAATAACTAAAACTGAAATAACCATGTATTAAAAACTGGTTAAATTACATTCATAAAATAAAAAAGTATATATAGAAACGAATTTTTAAGTATTATTAAAAGTTACAATAATAGTAATTCAAGCTGTAAGACTAATGATTAATAAATATATGTATTTTACAGGCTAAACAGAAGATTATTAGACTTTTATTAATAATTCAATTTTATTAATATTTTATTAATATTTGGTGTGTGTTTATTTTTTTGTTATTTATGTATAAAGGCTTGTTTAGGATCCTTGTAATAATTAATTTTAACTTGGTTTTCGTTGTTTAAATCAGCAAATGCATCAAATGTTCATCGATGCCTTAAATATCAAGCTGTAAAGCTCGTGTGAAAACGGTAATTAAAGTGTGTGTGTGTTGTAAACGTCTCTGTGTGTGACGGATTGATCTGGAGCTGTGGGCTATCTTAACCCGTTTCCTGTAATCAAACACTGCTCTGCTGTTCAGTCACACTTCAGGAAGCGCCTGGTTTATTTCTGGAGCACATTAGTCAGCAGAACCAGGCGAGATACACATGAGGTGATGCATCTATTTATCCTGTGCAGTGAACCTGTCGTCTACAGCTCGAGGACACGGGCAGGGGTTTAACACGCGTCTGTTTGTGACATTAGTGAACGCTGCGATGCCGTTTGTCTCGTTGACCGTCCTGATCACATTAGTCTACTTCTGAAGTCACGTGATGGTGTTTTGTAGAGGAATCAAATGTGTGCAGTGTCAAATAACAATATATGAACCTTTTTATTTTTTTTATTCTGCGAAGTTAGAATGAGTCTGTGTCTTCATCAGATCTGGATCAGTGTCTCAGTAATGGAAATGAATGGGTGCCGTCAGAATGAGAGTCAACATACAATAATCCACAGCACTCCAGTCCATCAGTTACCATCTGGAGAAGACTAAAGGTCAAACTAACCAACATTAAGATATTTTTAACTCAAATATGAGTTGATAATAACTCTTCCTCCAGTGAAAAAGCTCATCTCTGTCCAAATGAGTTCAGAGTTGTTTTGTAAATGCTTCTTGATCTGTGCAGAATGATTTCTCTCCTGATTCTGATGGAGGAAGAGTTATGGATTATAGACTCTATGGTATTTTATGGTACTTAAAAAGAAGTTATTGTAGGTGTATTTTATTCTGGCTGGTTTCTCAGGGTTATTTTCTGTATGTTTGTAGTCATCTTCTGTGTGTAAAGGTCTGTAGGGATGCCGTCTCGTGTTGAATTCCCCAGATGGAGTGTATCTGTGGCTCTCTGTGTTGATTGTAGTCAGTGACTCTGATGTCTGCATTAGCTGCAGGTTCCCATGATAATTACACTCATCTTTTATATATAGAGCGACTGTATGAGCGTTACAGTCATATCTCAGTCAGATAATGAACCTAATGAGATCCACTGAACACAGATGAGACCTGCTAAAGACTGAACACACTGAGCTTGAGACAGTAACTCACGCCTCACCCCTGCTGGAGGTGTTGAGAACTACACCGTCCTGCTGCCAAAGACGTCTTTATATAGATTGATAATAAAGTATATCTGATGAAATAAAATCTAAATAAATCTTCTTAAAAAATGTCTGCGTTATATTATAAGAGTACAAATATCTGAGCTCCTTAGAGTAACTAAAAACTATAGTAGGTAATGCTTATATACACATTTGTATTATACTAAATATAATAATAATAATAATAATAAAAATACATATATATATAATATAAATATACTATTCTTTACTATATATTTTTTGTATATTTATAAACAATTATACATAAGGAAATTGTGTTTTATCACTCAATTATTTTTTATTTTACTTTTTTTTTTTTTTTTCTTTTTTTTTTTTTTTTTTTTTGGTTAATTTTGTCAATTCTTATATTTATTGTACAGTTATAAATTTTATTTCTTTATTTTAGGACTCAAGTTATACTTTGAAGGCTTGAAATGATGTTTAAAAATAATAATGCATAAATAAATAAAAAAACTCTTATTAAAATAAAGTTAATGAAATGTTGGTAAATGAACATTTTAAGGTCAAGGAAACTCTTACAATGTTACGTGATGCTAATCCCTAAAATACTGTGAGTAATATAACGCTAAAACGCTTGGACATTGCCATATGTGAATATATATATATATATATACACAAGATATTAGATTCTTCAGTTTTAATGTTTAGTTTGTTTTTTGTAAATATTCTTTGTTTTAGTTGTTTTTAATATTGTTTTGTGGTAGTTGTTTTTATTGCTAGAATTTATATATATAAAAATATTAATGTAGCATGTGATTTCCAGAACGAACCCTTTCATTAGTCAGATATTAAATATATGAATGTTGTTCCCGCAGGGGCCGATCGAGAGCTCCAGCGTCGCTCATCCTCTGAGGTTGAGCTAAAATGAGCATTACCAGTGATGAAGTCAACTTCCTGGTCTACAGATATCTGCAGGAGTCAGGTAAAGCAGCCCGGGTCTCCTGAGATGAGCTCGTGTTTAGTGACAGTGGTAATAAAGTGGCGGTCTCTTTGTGCTGCAGGTTTCTCTCACTCTGCGTTCACGTTTGGCATCGAGAGTCACATCAGTCAGTCGAACATCAACGGGACTCTGGTGCCTCCTGCTGCCCTCATCTCCATCCTGCAGAAGGGCCTTCAGTACGTGGAGGCCGAGATCAGCATCAACGAGGTGATCGTCTTCATCAACCATTCCAGACAACACCTTGATCTAAACTTTTAATTAACATTAATATTAAAAACAAAACTTTTGATTTAAATGTTTGACACATTTTGTAAATGCATGTCAAAAACATACAATCTTTTAATACAGTTAATAAAATAATAAAATAAAATATTGATAAATAAGCGTAAGACATGGAAAATTGTATAATGCAAATACATTCCTCCAGTTATGTTGAACTCTATATTTTGAGTAAGTATAAATGCTGAGAAATTGGCATTTGTTTGTTTTATTGTTTAACACAAACGGATGTAAAATGTCATAAATGAAGAAATCCAAGCCCAGGTGATATTCCTGCTCTAGATGGACCGTTTCTGTGGGTGTGTTTGTGTCTCTTTGGCTTGTGTTGTGACTGTAGTCTTGTGTCTGGATGTTTCAGGATGGCACAGTGTTCGACGGCCGGCCGATCGAGTCTCTGTCGCTCGTGGACGCCGTGATGCCAGACTTGGTTCACACCAGACAGCAGGCGTTCAGAGACAAACTCGCCCAGCAGCAGAAAGCCAACATCTCCATCAGCTCCAGTGCAGCTCAGTCCCACGCCACCAAAAACGGAGAAACGGCGCTCAACGGAGAAGAGAACGGCACCCACACGCTCGGTACGTCATTAATCTGACTCAAATACAGGAGCCGGCCAGATGGGAAGGCTTCTTCAGTGCATCACAGCCAGCCTTTGATTCCCATGAAAATACAGGAACTATGCAATTCTAATAAGGGTTAATTTTGTAAACGAGATGACAGTAAGGTCAAGAAACGATCACTAATACTATATCAGCATGGAATTTCATCGACGACATAAGATGAGAATAGAATGTGTTTAAAACTATAAGATTTAGCATCATTACTTCGCATGGTCTTTGAGAAATCATTACTAAGTGTGTCTTTCTCCTCTCTCAGATAATCACGTGGAGACGATGGAGGTGGACGGCGAGGTCCAGATTCCCGCCACAGTGTTGAGGGGTCACGAGTCGGAGGTCTTCATCTGCGCCTGGAACCCCGTCACTGACCTCTTGGCCTCAGGGTGAGTCCATCTGACCTCGAGAGAATTTGTACGACTTTAGAAGAAATTCAAGTTGTTCCAATGTTTTTCTAAAATTACATGATAGACATAAATATTTGAGCTCATAATTATTGCTTGTTCGGCAGCTCTGGTGACTCGACGGCGAGGATATGGAACCTGATTGAGAACAGCAGCAGCAGCTCGACTCAGCTGGTCCTGCGCCACTGCATCCGAGAGGGAGGTCAGGACGTGCCCAGCAACAAAGACGTGACCTCGCTGGACTGGAACGTGAGTCGCTGATGATCTTCATAAAAACCACTGAAATCCAGCAGAGCTGTCACAAAACCAAACCAGTCTCCAATATTCCTTTTCACAATCAAACGTTTAGGTTTTTTTTTTTATGAAAGTACTGTTTGGTTTTCAGTCCTTCTGAATTAAATTAATTCAATCCATATAAACATGATGATATTTTGTTTCTAATCCTTTAAGCTACATCATTTTTTATGATTAAAACATTATTTTAAGCATGCACTTGATTATGCGTTAGTAATATTTAGCTCGATGTGCCCTCTTGTGGCTTCAGGACAGAAGCTTTTTTCCCTCCTGACTGAAATTATGCTTTTTAACTTAGAATATAATTCGAAAATTGATAATATTTAAGAATTTAGTTTTGAAGCCGTTTTGACAGCCCTAAAAACTAAAGCATGCAGGCTTTTAAACGAGCTAACACAACATCAGTTATTGTGTTGTTTTATTATTCAAGAACTCTTTCATTGAAGAAGCATGATTCTCACAATCTTGGAAAACTAGGAAATATGAGGGAATGTTCAGTGATATTTCCAGACTTGGAAAATAAATAAAAATTTATTTATTTTTAAATATTGGCTACATTTCCTAGTTTTGGCGAGCCATAAAATAACCTGAAAAGAAAATCATGAGCTATTAATTAATTAATTGATCTCTGAAGACCGCTCTGTTCTCTAATTTCAAGCTTTATAGCACTATTAAAATTTTCAGTCATTTAATCTTCTGAAATTACAGAATTTAAATATTTAATTATTGTTTTTATATATTTTTAATTATTTAAAGTTTAATAAAATTGGATTATTGCAAATAATTTAAATTATATTTTGTTATTGAAATAAAAATGAAAATGTAATTATTTTATATGATATATTAATACTAATATCAACGAATACCAGGGAAATTAATAATTAACTGGCCAGTCTTATAAGAATTATCATCATATTGTTTTAACATCATGTTTTGAATGTTTAATAAAACATTTATTCATTTATTTAATAGCACCTAATTAATATTACTGAAGCTCATTTCAGTCTCTGGATATAATTGGCTTTTCATGATGTTCCTCATAAAGTCTTGTTGTTTTCTGCAGAGTGACGGCACACTCTTAGCGACCGGGTCTTATGATGGATTCGCAAGAATATGGACAAAAGATGGTGAGTGGAGGGACTCCTGAACATTAGCACTAACCAGACTCGGTCAGTGAGTGTCTGTCTTAACCCGGCTGTGTAAACCCGTTCACCAGGTAATCTCAGCAGCACACTCGGTCAGCACAAAGGACCTATATTTGCACTGAAGTGGAACAAGAAAGGAAACAGCATCCTGAGCGCTGGGGTGGATAAGGTCAGTATTTCATTACATTATCAGACCCATGCTTCTCTGATCTTAGCTGTGCAGTGTGTTCAGAGGGAGACATGTATTTTTATACTTTATAAATACTATTTATACTTCATTCATTATTTGTGTGGTTGTGGTCCTGCTGCAGACGACAATCATTTGGGACGCTCATACAGGAGAAGCCAAGCAGCAGTTCCCCTTTCATTCAGGTGACTTACAGCTGCACAATATAACACACATTTCTGTTTTAAAGCTCTATGAATTCAGTTATGGTTTATTTCCAAAGAAATACATAAATAATTTTATTAATAAATGTTTATTTATTTTTAATAATTTAATTATTTTAACTAATAAATAATCTAATCTTTTATACATAAATTTTAGATTGAAATATATTTTTTTTACGATGATAAACGTAAACATTACATAAGTTCATAAAATGAAAAAAAACTGTCTAGTACTGAGTCAAAGGAAATATTTTACAAATAATATAGACATTAGTCATTTATATTAAAGTTAATAATAATAATCAAAAACAATGTCTAATCAGTTAAATTCATAAAACTGTAACAATTTAATAATGTAGTAACATTTTTTACAATAACACAGTTATTTATTTTTCAGGATTTCTACGTTTGTGTTTGTAGTGTGGTTAAAGGATTGTTTTTAAGAAAAAACATCCCGCTGTACCATGGTCATATTTCTGTTATGATTTCTTTGAGTTGAATCAGACCTTGATTTTGGGGGTTATTGACTGTGACAATGGTTTGTTGAAGATGAAGATGAAGGTGGTGTGTTTGTGATTTCTCTCTCTCAGCTCCGGCTCTGGACGTGGACTGGCAGAACAACAGCACCTTCGCCTCCTGCAGCACTGACATGTGTATTCATGTGTGTCGTCTGGGCAGTGAGCGTCCGCTCAAGACCTTCCAGGGTCACACGGTGAGCAGCACACACACACACACACACTCACACAGAGACAGCAGCACATAAACACGTGTGTATGTTTGTGTGCAGAATGAAGTCAATGCCATTAAATGGGACCCGTCGGGGACTCTGCTGGCCTCCTGTTCAGACGACATGACGCTGAAGGTAGGGATGTCTCCTAATATGCAGTTTTACCCACATTTCTAAACGCAGCGGTTTCACTGATCTGTAAAAAATGGATTTATAGAAAATGCAGTATGAAATGTATGTATTAAATATGTTCAAATTGTGTTTGTCTCGTGGCAGATCTGGAGTATGAAGCAGGACTCATGCGTTCACAATCTAGAAGCGCACAATAAAGAGATTTACACCATCAAATGGAGCCCGACGGGCACCGGGAGCAACAATCCCAACGCTAACATGCTGCTAGCCAGGTAACATCCACTGACGACTGCTAACGTTATCTCAGAAAATGATCAAAAGAAATATAAATATATTAATGAAATAATTCAATTACATTTGCTTAGTTATACGTGTTAAACATTTGTAATTCTAAACGTTAATTACATTAAAATAAATTAAAATAGTTGAGATGTAAATACATTAATAAATGAAGTTAATAAACTACTGGAAAAATAAATATTAGAGAAAAAAAAAAGATTTAAGCAATAAATAAAATGGGAATTAAGTCAATAAATCTAAGGCTAAAATAAATTACGAGATTAGATTAAAACGACAAAAAATAGGATTCAAACTAATTAATTTAGATAAAAAAAAGTAATAAGTTAAAAAACTACATTAAAATTTAATAAATCAGAATAAAATGAATAAATGTGTGCTATGAGATTATATAAACAGAATATAATAATAGTTTATAGACACACAGACATAGACTAACAGTAGTGTAGTGAGTTGGGCGCTCCCTGACGTGAGAATGATCTCATCCTTTGGATTGAAATAAATAAAAGTGTTGGGTTTATTTCTCTGTACGTGTTAATGTAAAGCTCTGCTCCTCAGTGCCTCCTTCGACTCGACGGTGAGGCTGTGGGACGTGGATCGAGGCGTCTGTCTTCACACGCTCACGAGACACCAGGAGCCCGTCTACAGCGTGGCCTTCAGCCCCGACGGACAGCTGCTGGCCAGCGGCTCCTTCGACAAGTGTGTTCACATCTGGGACACGCTGGTGAGCACAGAGCTCCTTCAGGAACACTGATGAAGGTGATGATGATGATGATGATGATGTGTGTGTCTCCTCAGAGCGGAGCGCTGGTGAAGAGCTACAGAGGAACCGGAGGAATATTTGAGGTTTGCTGGAACAGTGTGGGAGATAAAGTAGGAGCGAGCGCTTCTGACGGATCGGTACGTCATCTACTCTATAACTCTGTTTATCATTTATTACCGTTGTGTAAAAATACTAATTCACTCATCCACGCTCCTGAAGTTTCTAGTTATACAATGTTTAATAAATGTGTAAATTCACGAGTTATGTTATGTGTGTTTTGCTTAAAATTAATATTTAGTATTTAAGTAAATTTGTTTTCATTACTTTAGTTTCTTTATATTTTGTTTGAATTTCGTTGATTTCGTTGAAGTATGTGCTATTGTAGTTTTTACCAGTTTTCGGTTTAATTTTTGTTTATTTAGTTTAATTTTTATTTAACTTTATTGCTGACTCCTAATTTAAGTGCTTCAGCTAACTTAATCAGTTTCAATCTAATTTGTAATAAGATTTTCATGTAATATTTGGCGGCTTATTTTATTTAGTTAGATCTTAGAGCTTTCATTTTAAAACAACAACAAATAAAATGTTGTCTCTGCTAACTAACTGAATCAATAATTTTGAGTTTTTATATCTAATATTTTAATGTAATATTAATTTATTAATTACCACAATAGTAATCAAGTTTAATTTTTTTTATTATTTTTATTAAAAAACTAATTCAGTTCATTGCCAGAGCAACATTTCTCATTTTTATTTAATTTACATTTTTTACCTAACATTAAGGTTTATTAGTTTGTTTATAATAATTCAATTCATTCTAATTTCTTTATTTCCTGGAATACTTTTTATTTTTTATCTTTTTAAGTTGGTTTTGAGTTTTATTTCAGCGCACAACAATCAGTTTTGGTTAATAACCCAGTCTTGTTTTTTTCAGGTGTGTGTTCTTGATTTACGGAAATAGCCCTCTCTGAATCCAGCGCAGGATCTGAACTTGTTTCTTCCGGTCGATTGAGACTAAAGACTTCACCAGGAACAGAATCTAAATGCTCAAATGTTGAAAACCAAGTCAGAGGAAGCGTCCTCTAGAGAGGGACAGAATCGCTGCTGAGCAGCCGCTCGCTCGATGAAGAGGACGCGTCTCATTTGAAAGTTTCGAGTGTTTGGGACGCCACTGTGTCACTCGACCCTTTATAAGTGAAGCCTGACCAGAAGAAAACATTTTTAACGGAGAACAAACTTCAAATCAAGACGAGTTTTCCTTGCAGGAGAACCATAAGTACTGATCGTTTTCCACCGTCAGCTGGGAAATATCTTCAGATGTTAGACACACGGGTGTAGAAGCTCCCCACTGGATGTACATTTAATGAATGTAAAGATGTAAATGAGATCACCACACGCAGATTTTATAAACTGTGTTTATATGTTTATAAACTAATCTTTTTCCTAAAGTCTTTCGTACCTCTATGCGGTTGTTTTTCTGATTTTGTGCTCAGGAGGCTCAGTGGTTTTGAAGAAATCGGTGAAGATATTATGAGACGTGAGCAGGACGTGTTTTGATTCTGAGCATCACAGTCCAGTCCAGATCTCTTGCTAAAATAAATAATAAAAGCCCTTTGCTCCGTGCAAATCTGAATTCTCTTTTTGTTGATCACTTTTATGCAGCCTTGTGCTGGATAACCCCTCCCCCTGACGTTTCATTGGTCCAAAATCTAATCCTAATTTGCATTGAACATATTGAGTTTCAACAAGGACAGACCAACTTGGATATGTTTGTCTTGGCCTTGAATCACACACTTGTTTCCTCCTAAGAACTTCCCTCATTTTATTTAATCATTTTCATGATTGTTATCGTCATTTTTGTTAAATTGGTTTAGTAAAATAATTTCATGAATGAAGGTTTTGTTCTCTTGTTTTAGTATTTCGGTCCTTCGTTTTGGTTTAATTCTCTTAGAAACAAATGAGTATAAAGTAAACATGGGGTACTTAATGAAGTGAACAAATTCTTAATTTGTGGCTGTGATTTAATTCAAATTAGGGAACAAATTATTACCACGTTTTACTAAAATAACGTGACGTGTGTACTGAATGCGAAACTGTTGTGACCTGCCAATCAAATAATTTGAACCAATGAGATTTCAGTGTGGGCGGAGCTTCTCAACACGGGAATGAAATCCAAGCAACAAAATCTTGAAAGATTAAAACAGACAAGAAGGTGATTATTTATTTTTTTTATTAAACAGACACAGTCACATGATCACATCTGGTCCATGGATGCGTGGTGACTGTAGGGTGTGTTATTGTCGTCTGCTGAGCTCTGTGTCTGATGAGCAGCTGACCGGTTAGTCCTGCTGTCAACATTCAGCTGTGATCACTGCTTCGGTGTTAATCTCGTACAGTACGTACTGCACCGTCGCGTGCGTCTGATGATGGACGTTTCCTACAATTCTGGAGGGTTTTAATGTGACATTTATTTGAAATGCATGGAAAGCGTTGCGTTTCCTGAAGCCCTTATCGTCTGTCAGACTAACATTCACGTCGTGATCTTGGCACAAATAAAACAGTATTTTGATATTATAATCAGCCGTGTTTGATTCATCCTGCGCGTGAAAGCCTGTGACAGAAATATCTGAATAATTGTCAAAAGTATGAAATAATAAAGATATTTGTTGAAAGAGTGACTTATGTTCAAAAAAAGCTGCATTTATTTGGTCAAAAATACGGGAAAAAGAAAGAAATGTTACAATTGTGAAATAGCTTTGATTTTAGAATAAAAATCTCATTTTATTTTATATTTTATGTTTGTACTGTTAATTCAGATCAGTCTTTTTAATCAAATGACCAATAAAAGTACTTTCTTTTAAAATAATGTTATATGAGCAAAGATGATCGATTGAGTTGTGTATCAGACAAATGTATGGTTTTTGATCAAATAAATGCAGTCTGTAAGCAGAAACGGCTTAACTTTTTTTCCGTTATGTTTTTGCCAAAGTGGTAAAATACTAATTTTTGGTCTCTAAATACTGAATGAATTTGTCACATTCAGTAAATGAACCTACCAAGTACACCAAAAAAATGATACGCGCCATCTTTAATGACAGCATAAAATGTTTAATAAGTATAATTTAATATAAAAAGTGAATAAAACAAGCAACTATTACTACACAGTCTCTATGTGCTGTATAATAGTGTATTTTTACTGCGTGATTCTTTAGATGAATGACATTTCAAAGACAAAAACTATATTTGCACTTGATTCACATCAAAGTTTGGTACTGAGTTATGTTGTTTCAGGAGACAGATGTAGAGTTTGTTGAGATGTTTATCCTTTAGAAATCTCCAGTGATGCTCCGTTTGGCTTCACATCCTCAACCTCTCGCTGCTCACTGGAGATGTGGATTTCTACTGTACTAGACTCTGAATCTATGAGATAGAGAACACTAGTTAATTTCAACCCTGATATTGCATTATATTGGTGATTCTTTAATTGCAGGTACATTTGGTGTCTCTTATGCTTTTTAAGTGGCTATATATTTTTACTATTTTAATTTATGTATTATGATTATTTACTAACTGTTATGAATTACAAGATGTTAAAGTAATATAATAGTTTATTTTAAAAGTGTCTAAAATATCTGAAAATAATGATTTGAATTAGAAATGTATTTTCTGTGCAGTTGTACAGTAGTACTTTTCTTATTTATAAAATCCATAAAAAGTTACTTAATTCTACAATGTTAAATTATTAAAAAATGTTTTGGGGGGTGTTTTCTTAGAAAAATGTGTGTCCTTAAATCTTGCGTCAACTCCGTAACCAGACCATATCTTGTTGAAGTTACAGGAAATGATGTCACTTTCTCTCACTGATGAGATCTGAAGCACTGCAAAGTATCTGTGCTCTCTCTGAGAATATATTATAATCTGAAAACATCTTACATCAAGACTTATTTTGTAGAACATCAACCCTGTTACCCCAATAACAGAAGCAAAACAGAATTTATTACTGATCTTACATTGGGTTATGTTTTCATTAGTGTCATGTGATCTTAGTTAGTTTTATTACCCCACCCCCCGATTAAAAAACAACTATTATCAGCACTGTTACTGTTACTATGGGAACATAGTTTGGGAAACAGACTTCAGACACCAAATGGACCCACAATTATAGAATCACACATATATAGTGGGTACGGAAAGTATTTAGACCCCCTTTAAATTTTTCACTCTTTGTTATATATTTGCTAAAATCTTTTCAGGTTAATTTTCCCCTCATTAATGTACACATAGCAGAACTGTTGACATTTTTGCAGATTTATTAAAAAGAAAAACTGAAATAGCACATGGTCATAAGTATTCAGACCCTTTGATGACACACTCCTATATTTAACTCAGGTGCTGTCCATTTCTTCTGATCATCCTTGAGATGGTTCTACACCTTCATTTGAGTCCAGCTG
>JAUCNO010001888.1:1298705-1311670 GCA_032353835.1 Enteromius viviparus
TAATAAAATATTTACAAAAATGTGAGGGGTGTACTCACTTTTGTGAGATACTGTATATATATATATATATATATATACACACACATAAATATACACTCTACACACATGTATTTGGATGCAATTAATTGCTTGACAGCACTAGTTATTTATTTATATTTTTAAGTTTTATTCTTGTTATTTTTAATTGTGTATTTGTTTATTTCAGTTATTTTCAGGTTTAGTTGTATTTTAGTTTTATCCGTTTAATTAGTTCTTGTTGTTTTTAAATGTTTAGTCTTTATTGTTATAGTTTAGTTTTTTAATTATTTTTATTTTAGTTTTATAAATTGCTACTTCTAATTAAAGTAAATGAAAACTGTAAAAGTGTAATAAGAAACTGTAATAGGAAAAATAACAGCATATGGGTTTGAAATGGCATGAGATGTTGTATTTTTCCTGTTAGAACAGGTTTGTTAGAGAGGTAGAGGAAGCAGGAGGATCCAGTAAATGAAATGATGCGTGTTACTCAGGAAGAGAATGACAGCTGTGTGTGTTTCAGAGGATCATCAGTGTCTGTGGATCTGAATCTGGGAGCTTCTGCTGCGGGTCGAGGGTCTGGTTCGGTCTCCAGCTCCTCCAGGGCTTCACAGCTCCAATAGTTCACAGAAACACTTCACCTGTCCTCCGCAGGGAAACACACTCTCCATCAGCATTTAGAAATACACGCTTGGATGCGAAAAGCCCCAAAGACTGTTTATTTATTTTTTAAATAAATATGAGGTTCTTTATACAGCGTTTCAGTCGTTCTGCTTTCTGCCAGGATCTCGCATCACCTGCTGCTGTTACTTGTGGAATTTAATAGCAATTTATTTGTGAAAATTATTGTAAATATATGTAAATTCTGGACTGTATGCTAAATATATAGGAAAAAATATTCAAACCTTTGAAGAGTTATTTAGTTTATATCTATATATCTGAAGATACATATTTACAAAAAAAAATTCATATATAAAATAAACATTTTAAAAAGTAAATACTTGACTATTTGTATGACATTTAAATATTTGAACCAGCTAATAATTAATATAGATTTTTGTTTAAAATCTTTATCTATATGACATTTACAAGATTTTTATTATTTTTTTAATTAAAAAAAAGTTTCATATATAATTTTTTCCCGTAAAAATTCTAAGAAAAGCCAGTTGGTTAAAGCATCTCCAGGAAGTGATACTGTTTTGGAGGGAAATCTGTGAGTGTTATGATGTCCGTGTGTCTGATGCTCTTGTGTTTCAGTCTGAACATCAGTCAGTGTCTGACAGGAAGATCAGTGTCCTGAGAAACGCCAGCAGCTTCTCTCTGAGGCCGAGACGTCTTCAGAGAACGAAGCCTTTGATTGAGATCGGAGAAGAGCACAGCTGTTTCAGATGATTTCCACAAACAAATACCTCTTGGAGAAACAGAAACTGGCAATGAGTTACAAATATTGTGATGTATTATGTTTTCTAGTTGTGTATATATGTGAATAAATAATAAACGCACATTACTTTTGACTGATGAAAGATTTCAGTTTGTTCGGAGCTGATTGCATCATTTTCTGTGTCTTATGTTGCTGTTTCTGTCAAATAATCACGGACCGGAGCGAACAGAAGCACGGCTAACAATCATCCAGCTCAAGTGTTCTCGCCGCTACCACGGTTACCATAGAAACCAGCCTCAGCATCAGCACCATCCGTCTGGAGCTTCATCACTGTCTGAGATCAGCTGTGAGAGTGAGGACTTGTTTTATTACCGTTTTTCTGAAATACAGCATTGCATCAGTGTCTGATCAATGTATACTCTGCATCAATGGGTGCCGTCAGAATGAGAGTCCAAACAGCTGATGAAACATCACAATAATGCACACCACTCTAGTCCACCAGTGAACATCTGGAGAAGACAAAAGCGGAAATAAATCCAGCATTAAGATGTTTTTAACTCAAACATGAGTCTGTTTTTATCAGCTCATTCTGGCGGCACCCATTCACTGCAGAGGAACTGATGTATGCAAGACATCACAGATTAGGACAGACGTCTTGCTGGTTGGTTTGCAACATCTTCATTATCTAATCATAGTTGGCTCAGTGGACCTGAAATATGAAAATGTTCAGCATATGCAGTGTTTAATAGTTTAATACTCAACACATCTCTGAACAACTGATCATGTGTCACCGCCGTGAGAAACAGATCATACATCATACTGTACCGTAATGAGAGACAACGTGATCAAGACCCCAAACACACTTCACTGTGATCTACGGTATTATGTTTGATTAATAATCCAAACTAATCCAGACGACAGTGGAGGAAAAATGTTTTCAACAACTTCTATATAGGATGGCTAAAACTAAGAAGGTCCATATCAGTAAATATAATCTAAAATAATGTTATTTTATTATGTAGTATGATATTTATATTCATGGTTCTATAGTTTTGAAATCACTTTCTGTTTTTTCTCATTCGTAACATATAACAGGATGCTTTTAAACTGATTCACTTTTTATTTTTATTTAATTACATTTATTACATTTATGTATTTTGCAGCTAATTTCATCCAAAGCAACTTGTAAAAGTAGTATAACTAAATAATATATATTAACAATGCATATTACTAATGAAATATGAAGTTTTGATATATTTATGGTAGAAAATTCACAAGTTTAGAGTTTGTGATATTTCATATTTTAATATTTCATATTTATTTTTAGAATATTTAAGACTTTATTTATATGTGTGTGTGTGTGTATATATATTCCAATGTAAAATGTGTGTATATATATATATATATTTTTTTTTTTTTAATACTATAGAAACTAATTGAAATATAATGTTAATAATATATATTTTGAATATTGTAAAGTGTATGAGTTTATTTGCATTGTTTGTTAAAAATCATGTTTTCTATTACTCTATCATCAGTTGTTGTGTTTTATTGTGTTAGTTAGCAGCATTTCTAAGTTATAGTTTTAGCCTAGTCAAAATAAACCAACTGCAGTTTGACTGAGATTAATTAGAATGGATTATTTTTGAAGATTGTAAAAAATATATATATATATTAAAAAACTGTTTTTGAAAACAAACTCTTCATATACATTATATAACTGTGTTTAATATATATATATATATAATATTTTAAAGAATTGTTAAAAAATAATTTTAATTATTCAAATAATTCCAAATTTAAAATTGAATTATAGAAGTTTTTATTACATTATATTTACCAACATTTAATACAGCATTTGAATCATATGTAATGTTTGCACTGAGTTGAGGGTGAGATGTATCCTGGACACGGATGGCTTCAGTGAGACTCAGTAGTGTTTGTGCTGTAGTGATTAGAAACGACTCCATCCATAAAAACCCTCGTATAAAACAGTCTTTCGTAGGAAAGCGTGTAAAGCGTGTGGTCAGGTTTTCTGGGCGCTCTCGTGCCGGATGATCTTGTAGGTGATCCAGTAGAAGACGTTGAAGATGAGGAAGGCCAGAGGGAAGGCGGCGCGAGAGATTGTGTCGATCCTCTTCGCTCGGTCCACAAACTTCTTCCGGTTCACGTCTGTGTCCTTGGCTGCGGCCGGCGGAGGATTGGTCAGCGTGTTTTTGACCACCGTCCCGTCCTTCACACATGATGAGGTGTTATATCCAGAGAACTGCAGACGGCCGTCCTGTAAGTCCTCCTCCTGTGTGTTCACAGACACAAACATCCGCTTGGGTGAGGATTACATTAAAGTAAACTCCAGCTCTGAAGGATTTCTATACTGCAAAAAAAATTATATTCTTACTTTCTAGTACTAATTTAATCATTTTTGATTCAAGGTGCATGGTGGGCAAAATTGCTTTTTTCATTTCTAATTTAATTTACATTTATTCATTAAAAAAAAAAAAAAAGCAGAGGCTAAACAACAGATATTGTTGATATTTTCCCTAGTGAAAAATAAATCTCATGCTCAGTAAACTACAAATACATTTTCATATTTATGTACTTAATACTGTACGTCTAGTGTACTAAACCAGTATACTTCAAGTCTGCTAAACTGGAACTCATTTTGTATTTAATGCACTTTAATTGTGTGGAAGTCTAATTAAACACATACTTAGTATATTTAATTGTGCTGAAGTGGAACTATTGTAAATATACTGTAGGTATACTTTAAATATTTAGGATTTAAAAGGCAATTTTACACAATCCTCATTAAAAGTAACATAAACACGCGTTTTAGGCTTATTAATAAGAAATATGCATTGTGTTCATGTAATACTCCAAATAAAGTTTTATTGAAATTTCTATCTGTTAGTAAATATGTAAATATATTTATTGTGTATATATATTAGTGATCAGCAGCACAGGTATATTTGTAGTAATAGCCAAAACTAAATGGTATGATAAATGGTAAAGATCATGTTCCATGACCAGTCCTACTGTAAATATATATCAACTTCATTTCTGATTAGTAATAAGTGCTAATATCTTCATTTGGACAATCTTAAAGGTTTTTCCAGATTTTCAAATATAGTTGTACTTCAGACTAATATTTTCTGATCTTAACAAACCATACATCAATGGAAAAATAGTGAATTCAGCTTTAAGCTGCGATTTTTAAAAACTGTCCCTTATGACTGGTTTTGTGCTCTTGTGCGTTTTTTTTTTGCGTGGCATCACTTGACTGTTACTGTTACTGCTGTCTGAGACATAATCATATCTGGTCATCTAAAATTAGTTTATATCCCGTACATCAGAGTTTTGAATATCTGTGTCCTTTTATTCATTGCTCTGCTGTATGTATTTTGTATGAGGCTCATTCCCTCAGATCTTTATAAATGATGTATTAAAAACAGCTCCTGTGTTTGTAACAGTCAGACTGTCTCGGTGTTTCGGTCTGATAAACACACGTGTGTAATTGTTTGTCTCGTTCTCCGCAGGGCAGATTAGTGCTGTGTTTCTTCGGCCTGCAGCTCGTCTTCATCTTCGTCTCAGGTGTGTAGGATTTTCAAGCCTGAGGTGTTAATGTTTTTGTCTAGAATTAATAGAGCGATAATCCTGCAGACCTCTCTGTGTTTTCTAGCTTGTTAAATGATTATTATTGTCATTCTTTAGCTTCATATTTAAATAGATTCATATTTACGCTCAATTATAATAACATAAATCGCAATAACATGAAAATACATCTATTAAATAAAATCCACTTTCTTATATACATTTATTTATTTTAAAATATATACATATATTACATTTTATTTCTAAATATGTTTCTGAAATGTAAAAATAGTTGTTGTTTTTTTAAAGATGTTGATCATGTCAAGATAAAACAAATAATTAAAACTAACTTTTGATTGTATTTGTATATGTGTATTTGTTTTATAAATACATTATAGCAATTTTTATACAATTTATTTAAAAAAAACACTTATTCAATTTTTTTTATTTCTAAATATATTCCTTAAATGTAAAGATAACATATCTCTAAAATTTAAAAAAAATTATAGTAAATGGTTTCTTATTATTAAATTTTTAATTATTATTAAATTAAATTTTTTATTTATTATTATTATTATTTTTCCAGACAAGAAAAAAAGTTTTGGATGTGTTTGAATAAATGTTGACACATTCATAATTATTGGATTATATATTCCTTGCTTGTAATTGTGTCTGGCTGGAGATTACAGTATTAATCTGTTGAAGAGTGTTTGAGATGCTGCAGTGAGCTGAAGGTTATGAAGCAGCTCATTGATTGATTTGTAATCGACTCTGGAGTTGTTTTCTGCTGGTGAGGATGATGAAGCAGAAGGGTTTAGCCGGCGAAGCTAATGCTGTTTCTGTGTGATGTGAAGCCCCTATCATACTCGTGTCTGTCTGTGTTTGGCACCTTTTGATTTCGTCTTTGTCTTCGTTTGAGCCGCAGGAACTCCTTCTGCTGTCTGGAGACGAAGTTAACTCCGGCGTATTCCAGAAGAGCAGCGAAGACGAAGAGCAAACACACCGCCATCCAGACGTCTATAGCCTTCACATAAGATACCTACGACACACACACACACGACAAAACCAGTGTGTACTTACTGTACTTTCCAGAGAATATAAGTGCAGTTTATCAAGAAAAAAAGAATTTTTAACTCCATATATATATTGTTTATTTTACTAACAGTACTAAGTTACATGTATAAACAATTAAATATTTATTTGACATATAGTAAATATGTATTTATTTAGTATATTTAAAATAATAGAAATTTATTCTATTATTCTTTATATATTAAAACCATATTTAAATATATTTTTATTTTATTAAATATATAATATTTCATATAATTTTAAAATAATAAACTTTGTGTGTACTTTTATGTAATATATATATATATGTAGACTTTATACATTTTAATACAAATATTCAATACTATTTATAAAATATGTATAAATATAATTCTTATAAATGAATTTAAATTATTTCATTATATTTCATTCTAAAAACATTTTAAATGTACTTTTTATAGCATATTGAATAATATTAAATACAATTTGAATAGATAAAAAATATGTATTTCATTTATTTGTCAAATATATATTTTTAAAATAACTTTAATAAAAATTCTCTGTACTATTTATAAAATATGTATACATATAATTCTAATAATTAATATTTAGTTTAAATGTATATATAAATAAATAATAATATTTAATGTATTACAGTAGAAATTTTTACGTTTATTTTATTTTTTATTTCGTTTAAAATAATAAAATGGTATGTCTATATGACAATGTATATCATTTATTTTATATATATACATACATATGTGTGTGTGTGTTTCAATTTAATGAAAGTATAATATTTATCTGTATTTATTTAATTTTATTTACTTGCATTTCAGATATTAAAGTGACTTTATTTATTAATTTGTTAACTTAGACCACGATATATTAAAATAATAATTGAGTTGTCCAAATAACATTTTACACAAAATCATCGAATCAGTTTGGCTTCACTAATATGGTCAGATTGAACTGATTCAGCTGTATTTATTAATCACTTTATCAAAACAAAACGGCCTAAAAGCATTAATAATCAGTTGTTTTCATTCTCACATGTGAGATGTACTTGTACATATACAGTATATTAACGGCTGAGGATCGTTCTGTTTCCAGTTATAATATCTCCGACAGAACGAGTCAGAAGCCGCTCCTAAAGGATTATGGGATTATTGTCCGTCCAGTAACGAGCGCTTTGATTTCTAAATAACGCTGATTATCAGATGAACGTAACGCATGCGTGGTTTAAAGAGGAAATTAGTTCAAGCTATATAACACTCATGTTTCTGTGAGCGACGTAAGGAACTCAAAGCCTCTTCAGTCTGAAAATCAGCGATTAGAGCCCAAGGTCATTTGCATTATGGGTTAGGAAACAAAAAAAGCGAATCATCCTGATAATTGTGTTCTCAGCTTCTGTTGTTTTCAGTCGAGATGCTTTCCATTTCATATTCATGTTCCCTTTCATGCATTACGCTTCATCTGCGTTTACAATACACTAATTATCAGTCTGAAACTCATTATAATAGAAACAAGCTAAACATAAGATGATTTATGCTTTAGCAACTTCTTGAGACTGATAAAACAGGTTACAGAATGAAGATATTACTAAAGGTTTATATATATATATGGTAATTTATAGTTAGTTATTATTTATAGTTATTTTTTCTTTGCTGGTTTTTCTAATTTAGTAAATATGTGAAATAAATTATTGCCGTAAAAACAAAATAATAATAATATGATTAAATTTTTTAAATCTGTAAAATAAGAATATTTATGCTTTAGTAATTAGTTGACAGATAAAAAATAATTAAAACATGAATATAAACTTCAATGAAATTTATTTTAAATTTTTAAAATGAACTAGATTAATGCTTCACTAACTTACTGATTCTGTTATAATATTGTTTTACAATTAAATAAATACTTAAAACATAAAAGAAATTGGCTATATATATTTTTCTCTTTGCATTTTTTTGTTTAGTTCAATGATAATAATAAAAATAATAATATTAAACATAAAAACATAAACTATGTAGACATTTCTTTCTGTTAAAAAAATATATGAAGTCATTCTTGTGTGTCATGAATTAAAAAAAAAGCTGGAAAAAATTATAATAAATGAAAAGGAAAAAATAAATGAAAGAAATTTTAAAAATGTCACCTTGGCAACAAATAAAATAAGTTTAATGTAGTAAAATAAAAAATAGAAATTTAAAGAATCTCTAGGATGGTACAAATAAAATTACAAAGAGAAAAAAAAACAAAACATCTAATTCAACTATTTACAAAACTATAATAATGTATCACTGATAGTAAAGTAGCTCAGTCTTCACAGTTCATCAGTGGCTGTGGTGTGGAGGAGCGAGTGACCCCTGACCTTGGGCAGCGAGGCTCGTGAGCCGGAGCTCTGTGTTGTCATGGTGAGGACGGTGGTGATGCCGAGGGCCACTCGAGCCGGAGCCGCATCCATGTGTATCCAGAACGACACCCAGGACAGGATCACGATCAGCAGGCTCGGGATGTACATCTGGATCAGGTAATAACCCATCTGACGCTCCAGGAGAAACTTCACCTCGATACACGTGAACTTCCCTGAACACACACAGAGAGAGACCTCACTGAAGAGAAGGTTCAGACAAAAATCTGTTTAATCATGCTCAGGCCGTGCATGATGCTTTATCCAAGGGTCAGGAAGAATTTGTTAGATAGCAAAAAATTTAGCTTGAAATGAAATACATTTTAACTGATATAAAAGTTTTTTATTTTAACTAGTTTTTGAGGCAAAATGTCTCATTTTCAATATATATATATATATAATAAATTAAATAAATGTTAACTAAAATTTAATTAAATAAACATTTTTAAAAAACTTAAACGTGTTTTATTTCTGCTAGTTTTAAGATAAAGTTGATAATTTTTGTAATCATGTAATAAACTAAAACAACAACAATACAATTCAATTCAAAACATTAACAAAAACAAATAAGATATCAATGAAACTAAAACAGCACTGGTTTGTCTTGAAGTACTAAAATAACAAAAATAAAATGACTGAAATTATGCATTGTAAAAAAAAATTAACAAAAGAATCAATACAACTATTTTAAAAATGGATAAAAATCTATTTTGGGAGTAAATAAATTGAGTTTTCTCATGTTCAATTCAGTGTTTCTGTGTAATTGATTGTGAAGTTTACAGCAGTTTCTGAGGGAAAACTGAGAGAATCAGAAGCATGTTTGCATTTTATTCTGTCTTTGGCCATACTTGACTTTACCATCAGTCATAAAATAATAGATCAAACATTTAATGCATCTCAGATCCAGTCGGGAATCATGTGTTTGTTTCGCTGAAAGCACGAGACGACTTGACAATAGAAATTATTATTAGAATCAGAAATGCTGCAAACTGCACATATTTTGGTGAGAGTGTGAACAGACAGTAGTTTTGCAATCACCATCTCAAAACGAGAACTGGTTCACTGAGCGTGTGTCTGACCTGTGTTGTAGTGTTTGGTGCAGTAGCCCAGCTCCTTCTCGTCTCTGACGATGAACTGAGGTAACGTCAGACCCTCAGAGACCTGGACCGGACCTTTATCAAGCCACTCGAAGATCAGGTCATTCATCGTGTAGCCGACTGCAGAAAACAGGAGCAAACCGCTCGTATCCTTCATTAGAAAACACTGACTGAAATAAATAAAACCTCAAATCTGAAAATAACTCTACAATTAAACTTAAAAAACGTAAAATGTAAACAACAAATATAAAATTATTTTAACTGTTAATAGATTTGATCAAAGTAAAAATAAAATATATATTTATATATAAATATTATATATTAAATAAAATTAATATAAAAATGGGAATATACTAAATTTAAATACTAATAAATATAAAAACAATAGAAATAACTAAACAACTGATTAA
This sequence comes from Enteromius viviparus, assembly GCA_032353835.1. Classification (NCBI taxonomy): domain Eukaryota; kingdom Metazoa; phylum Chordata; class Actinopteri; order Cypriniformes; family Cyprinidae; genus Enteromius; species Enteromius viviparus. The sequence goes on from JAUCNO010001888.1 coordinate 1,308,660, forward strand.
CTTCAATTTAAAAGAAATAACAACTATAAAATATAAAAATATCATAAAACTAAATTTTTAATAAAAAGGTAAATTGAAAGCATAAATAAATATTGTTAAATTAAAAATGATAAAATTAACTAAAAATAATAAAACATTTAAAAATTAGGTAGACATAATAAAAACTCTAATAAAACTGACAAAAATGCAGAATAAAATTTAAATCAAAATATTGCAAAAACTAAAACTACAAATAACTAAAAAAACTGAAATAATAAACTATAAACATAGACATGTTTAAAAAGCAACAAGAAAGCAAAACAAAATGTCTAAAACTAGATAAAATTATAAGAAAAACAGAAGAAAAAGTAAAACTGATTAAAAATAGTAATAACTAAAACAAATGTAAAACAATAGGCATTAATAAAACCTACAAAAACACAACAAAGTGACTGAAACGTTATTGTGAAGATATGAGGTAGGAGTGCTCACAGCTCTCCAGCTGCATGCTGCAGGTCTGGACGTCCATCGGGAAGTTCTTCAGATCCATCGGACAGGACAGTATTAACGTCAGCCTACAAACACACACCACCTGATTCTGAGAAACATCTGGGCTTCACTATGACTTATGCATGAACTGAGAGCTGATGCCTTGTGATTTACAGAGCGTTTATGAAACTAGGACAGTGTCACATCAGCTCTTCTTCAGAACAAACCTGGACTTCAGTCAAACATCACTGTGAATTATACATAACATTTCAATCACATTTGTGTCCCATTTTTTATACTGACCTAAATGATCTAAATATCAGCAGTTGCTCTGTTTCTCAAGATGAGACTGAAACGATCAAACATATAATCTAACGTTGATTAGGAGCTGAAGAATTAAAGGCTCCTCAGAAGATGTGAGGTGTTTTGGAGGCTTGTGAATATTGTTGCTCCGCCAAGGAACAGTGAAAGTAAAGCTCTTTAAAAGATCCTGATCATCTGAATCAGAAAATGATTGATGAGCTGCTTCGGTCCAGTAAGAGTTCATCTGGAGATATGACTATACTCGATCCAAACCAGTCACTAAAAGAGCTTTTACTGGATAAACTATCAGCCAGAGACAGAAGGAGTCTCTTACCTGATGCTGTACAGAACGGTTCCGTCCTTGAAGATCCTCAGGAGCTTGTTATCTGTGGTGACGTCGTGGAAGTTGGCTCCCTTCTCGTTGGCGAAGAACAGGTCTGGTTTCCAGATGGAGTCCAGCATGGACGGGTCCAGATCCAGAGACGAGTCGGGATACTCGCTGTAGGCCAGCCGAGGATCGTTCCACTTCTGACGGAGGAAGATGTTCACCCTGTAGTCCTGAGACACAACAGATCAGCTCTCCACTGATGTCTGGGTTGTTAGGAGAGGACAATATCTGACCGAGAGTCAACTATTAGAAAGTCTGAATCTGAGGAGGCTAAGAAAAATCTAAATATTGAGAAAATCACTTTTAAATGAAGTTCTTAGCCATGCATATTACTAATAAATAATGAAGCTTTGATATATTTACAGTAAGAAATTCACAAGATCTTAATGTAATATCCTATAGATTCTTGGCATCAAAGAAAAATTAATATTGTATTGTTGTATTGTGTGTTTATATATAAATATAAACAATTAGAATGACAAACAAAACAAAAAAAAAACATTCAAAATATTATATTTAAAGGATCTAATAAAATACCACAGCTATTACTTTTGTTGTGTTTTCAAGCACAATATTTAATACAGCAGCTTCATAAAACTGAAACCTGTAAGCTTCCTCATAACCCATTTCCCCAAGCTTTCTAAGAGTTAATGAGGAGGAGACTGTAGAAACTCAGCGTCATGCAAGGTTTTCAGACCAAGCTCTTTGAAAATGGTGTTGAATGAATATTAGCCAGACTTTTTGTTCACCAGCAAATAATGGCATTACACAAAGCCTATAGAAATCAGGCTAATTAACTGCTGAAATATAAAGATATGGAGCATCATTTATCATAGAATAATTTTATGTGTGTTTTTTATGTGTTAACAGTATTTTAAGTTAACAATGCATTATATAGGCTATTATAAATGTATTTTAAAATATTCATACACTGACACACACACATATATATACAAATTTATACAATCTATATTTTATACACAAAATAAAAGCTATTTTTGTCTATTTTAAATATTTGATACATATGTCTATATATATAGTTATTAGAATTAAGATACAAAAGTACATCATCCAAGTGTATTACTTTATTATTGTATTTAAGAAATCATTATTTAAAAAAATAATGAAATATATCAAATGATAAATTAGTGATTTTTGTATATGTATTCTTTTACATAAATTTCAAGCCGTTTTGTCCAGAATCATTCATCTCTTGTCATAGACTGTATTCTCTGTACAGTTCATTAGTGGTCTTGTGTGACTGCTTGCTTAAAAATCATCATCAGAAGCATGTAAACAAAATTAGCATTTGATCAAAGCAGGGTGTTTAATATCCGCCCGAGACGTGTTCGCATCTAATATTCCTCGGGAAAGAGGAACGAGAGCGGACTCCAGATCTGGGAATTGTTTACACCTGAAGCGTCTGGAAATCAGTCTGAACTCATCCAGAGCTTCGTTCTCAATGATTAAAACACAGGTTTTCAGAGCTGATTTCCTGATATAGGTGTGTTTGATTCTTGTGCTTGACTGGAAAGCGTTGATTAGAGATTATTTGCTACAGGAACAAATAGCAAATGCATAATAATTCTGTCAGCCTGTAATTTTTAGCAAAGTACAGATGTAAAGACTCACCATCGTGGTTTCTGTGACCGAGCCGAAGCTGTTGATGAAGATATTACATGTGACGTTCACAGGAGGACCTGCAGATGATTAATAACAATAACATCCAGCATTCAGATGACATGCACATCAAGACTGTATATATATATATTAGCGCTGTCAAATGATTAAAATTTTTAATCAAATTAATCAGGATTTTCAGTGGATTAATCATGATTAATCACTATTTGCA
>JAUCNO010001888.1:1319869-1345680 GCA_032353835.1 Enteromius viviparus
AAGCATAAGCTCTTTGAATGGAATGGAGAGATCAATTCTATATTTTCTGTTGGTTTATCATCTTCAGTTTAAGTCATTAGCCATTGTTTAAGTATTCTAGACAACCAAGGTTGTTAATTGTTTCTCATTCCTACAATATCTATCAAATTGAAAAGGAAATAAACAATAGGCTCACCAGCTCACACCTCTGGGGAATTTATCAGGAACCCAGGTTGCCTTGGAAACAGATTCACTTAGCACGTGATTGCAAATGCTAAAAGGTTGAGCTTGTTGCTTTAGTGCAGGAGGAGAGTGACAGACGGGTCAGGTCTGTGTGACTGACAGCATCAATCACATTATCTGGAGCCCCAGACAGCTTCAGCAAAGTGTTTTCTTGTGTTTTGTCTCAATTCTTTCCTAGGAGCTGAGACCAAAGGTGTGTAGACACTTACTCCATCTGCTAGTGTTCCTGTGATTCTAACATGGGAGTCTATAGCAGCTGGTGATCTAGGCTGGAAAAAATATTCAATCTGGCACAAAACAATTTCAGTTTATACTAGTCCTCATGTGAAGCTTCCAGCACCACCAGAAATGTCCTTTTGTGCTTGTGGTATCCAACTTTGAATGTTTTCAAAATAGGCTTTTCAACTGCATTCTAGAGCTCTTTATTGTGTTGGCACAAAATACTGTGATCTGCATAATAATTCTGAGAGTATAGAGTTATATAAATTTGTTGACAGTAGTTCAAAAGTTCTATGCATTTGTATTGTGTTATCTAATTTTTGTACAATTATCGCCAATTTTTATCGCAGATTTATTAGCTGCCGTATAATAAATAGGCCGATAAGAATAAAAAAGTGCAGTAAATGGTAATTTTTTTTGTGTGTGTTTATGATTATGATAATAAATTAAAATATTATGATACCATGTACCAGTTTGCAGCATCAGCTGTCTGTTTTGACCGCTAAAATAACACTTCAAATTATACCTTATTTATTAATTTAGAAACAAACATGCATTTAGAAAGCAATTGCAACATGTAAGTTATGTTAAAACAAATACTAAATAGACATACAATAATAATAATTAAAAAAAACATCAAAATCAAATTTCTATAATCAATTAAGTTACATATTTTGTGTTTAATTAGTTAAAAGAATAGTAGACCTTACGGTAATTTACCTTTTTTGGCATTGCTATTTATTATTTCTGCTAAAGTGTAGAAGTAGTGACTTACAATATTTAAAATAAGTAACAATAGGTTTTTTTCAAAACATTTCTAGACATTTACATTTTTACATTTATTAATTTTTATTTTTTATAGTTATAGTTTATAGTTGTTTCAGATAAAGAATGTTACATAGGAGTATATTTATAATAAACCATATATTAAAACTGATATTGGTATCATAAAACACTATCTTGTTTTTAGTTGAAATTCAATGTTTGTAATATTTTTAATCAAAACATTTATTAAATATTAAATATTAAAAATAAAAAATCAAATGCCTGTCAGCTCTACCAGCTCTATACAGTGAATAAATTGAAGCAATGTCCACCAATCAGCTCTGGTTGTTCACAAAATTGCTGTTTTATTTATATTTTTGTAAACTTGGGTTTTGTTTTTTCATCTTTTTTTTGCTGCTTTTTTTATTTTCCGTTTTCTGACAGTGAGCTCTGTCTGTCTGATCTGTGCCGCCATGTTAAACAACTTACTGTCAAAAGGACATCCTTGGCGAGAGAATCGATTGTTATTATATAACTCATCATGCACTGAATCATTTTGCGGTTTTATAAAAGCAATAATCCACTCAAGGCTGTTGATATGTGTTGTGCAGAAGAACAGCTCTTACCAATGTTAAAATCACATAAAGCGCAGCCTTATTGGCGTTTTGCTTCATTAAATTACGCCTCTGAGCGTATGAAAAATTAACAGCAACTGTTGCACAAACCATTCTGGTGATTAAAGCCAAATGCAGCTCAGAACACTGATGTATTATTAAACGACTGCTATTTATGAGATCATTTTATACTAGTAATCAAACATATAAAAAACAAGCTGACACTGGATGTCTTGCTCATTCTTAACCATTAACATGACAAAATGCACGAGATAAAGAGGCTGAAATCTAAGACTTGGCATATGATTTGTACTCTATAGCCTCAAGTTGTCCATTATCCCATTCTATATGATTTCTGTGGCGCTTCAGGAGATGAATAATATCTGTTTGATCCACAATATGACAGGTCACTGTTACTGATGCTGTCGAAACTCATTTCCTTCAACACCTTCGAATCAAACACCGCCCGACCTACAAAACACACTGACAAGAAAACCTAGCGCTTTATTCGTATGATCTCGTAGCTCGTAATTTGTGTCTGTCAGTGTCAGGTTCTGTCCGAAAGCACTCATTCGTGCAAAAATAAAAAATACGTTGTTTTTCTGCACAGCAGCAGCTCATTTCTGGCTGAACTAGTGCTTTTAAACTCAAAAGCTGCGGTTCAGGATTATGAAATATAAAAACCAATGCAAGAGAGGTCTCTTCAAGTGCAGTTGTCCCGGCCGAAGGTGCGATCATCAAACCGGTCATTAAATCCTGTGAGCGATGACCTTTGGGCGGGTTGGACGGGTAATTATATAGGAGACGCCTGCTTTAATAACGCTGTGGTCAGAGAGTGGCCTTTTTATATATTCTTATATAATACGGTCATTAAATCTGAACTGGATGCTGTCATAATATCACATTATAAAGCTGTAATGAATGAAACTTCAATGAAGGTCTCGGTATATGTCAGCTTCGTGTGTCTTCTGTGACACATTATCCTTCAATCAGAAAAAGAGAGAAAGGGGCCATTTCTGCTTTAAATAAAGCTCCATTTATCCATTAGAGAAAAGCATCGCTCTCAGAAAAACACTGTGCTTCTGTTCAGTTAATCTGACTAAATCCACATCATGTTATGCTTGTCTTTTGTGAATGTGCTGTTCCTCTTTTAGATGATTTTGCAGGATGATGCACAGCTCAGAAATGTTGTGAAAGCTGGACGCATGCAGACGTGTGAAACAGGCCTCGAGGTACAGCGGTCAGAATGGGTTACTTTGCTGTGAAGGTGTCAAAAATAAGGTCTTAGACGTTTAGATGTACATGCATGATACATATGCTACCTGGTCTCATGGCATAAACGTACCTTGTGCACTTTTTATTGAGACATAAAATATGTACCAATAAGTACATATCACTGCAGTTAAACTGACATTTTGTATTCTTTTCACACAATTAATTGAAGAATTACTTGAAGAATATTATGTTATGACTTCAAAATGATAGAGCATTTAGTTTTAGCAACAGTCAACAGATATATTTACATACCTATATCAACATAATGAAAAAGTGCCAGGGTTCACATATTGAACCTGTGTTTTAACGACATTTCTCTTTGAAACTGCGGCGAAATGTGCCGTAATGCACGCAAAAACAGTGCCGCCCAAAAAGTGCTCCGAGGTACATATTTTTCTGAGACCAGGTTGTAAATATAGAGCGGAGACTTGTGAAGTTACTGGTGAATTTTCATTGGAAGAGAAAATGTTTTGAAAGTTGCTCTTATCGTTACAATTACAGCTATTTTTAAAACTGTATTGTTATTGTTGTTGGTGCGATTCGCCCAAGAATGAAAATGTCTGCAATCTCAGGCCATCCAAGACCAGGATGAGTTTGTTTGTAAGACTGTGTCTGTGCATCAGTGTCTCAGCAATGGAGGTGAATGGGTGCCACAACATCTGGAGAACATCTCTCACACCGGAATCCAGAACCCAATTCATGTTTTATAAACGCTTCTTGATCTGTGTAGATTTCTCTCCTGATTCAGACCAGACCGGACTAGATTGTTTAATGTTATGTACTTTTATCTTCGATAAAAACATCTTAATGCTGGATTAGTTTGATCTTCTGTCTTCTCCAGATGTTCACTCATGGACTGGAGAGCTGTGGATCATTGTGATGTTTTTGTCAGACTCTCATTCTGACGGCACCCATTCACTGCATGCAGAGCATCTATTGTGATGAATGACACATTTCTCTAAATCTTGAATGAAGGTGCTTCAGTGCAGGGTTTGTGTTATTGAATGTTTGGTGATGCACTGAAGCTCAATAATTGAACACACGGTTTCAGTCCGAACGGTTCAAAAACATATGCTTCTTCTAGCTTTAGCTGCGATGGGAAGCACTATAAGAGAAGACCCATCCTTTATTTATAGAGGGATAAAACAGCACTCTATGCCATCAAAACGCTAGTGTACATGATGACAGTGTTTCAGCTCTTCATGGCTCACAGAAGGAACTCAAGACATTGATTCTGCCGACGGCTCAGCTCAGACTCACTGATGGCATGACATATTTGGCCTAAATGTTTCCTGAAGAGTCTAGCTTGCCTTCAGAGTGAACGTTGGTCAGTTTGATTCATTTCTGCAATTGGGTTTATTTGCTAAACTATTTACTTAAAGGAATAGTTGATCCATAAATGACAATTCTGTCATCATTTACTCACTCTAGTAGTTCGAATTTCTTTGTTCTGCCGAACCAACACAGTCTGATGAGCAGTGATGCACGACATTAGCTGTGTTCAGTCCCTCACGCTCCAAATCTGCTTCTACAACAACAAGCGACTCTGCAGGTATGTTTGTTCAGAGCCCAATCCGTGCGTCTGGCAGGTTTTCTTATTTCTTCTGACAAATCGTCATGTTGACTGGGTCACGGTGCAGCTATTAGAGTGATGGGCGATCTAAAGACCCTGCTGTTCTGGATCTGACAGAGCCTCGACTCCTGTAACTGAACTGATGGAGACGCTCCTGACAGCTCGAGGAAGACGAGCCCTGGCCGAAGGCTCAACCTCTGCAGAATATATCACAAAAACAGTTTATAAATCATCGGTGAAGATGATCCGTGCAGACAAAGAACCAGCACAGAAGCTGCAGCTGCGCACCAGTCTTTAGCCCGTCGTTCAGAGTTAGAAACGCTCTCTCTTTATAGTATTTCTATTAGATTTATAGAGTGCTTCAAATGCACATCACAGCACAATTATCAAATCATATCACCACGTGACATCTTGAACTATTACAGTAGGTGCAATTTAGCTGCTGGGGTGTGGAGCAAAACCTAAATAAAATAGAATACAATGTGAAATAAAATAAAATAGCAGACTTTAAAATAAAAATAATTATGGATATCAAAATAAACGTTTAAAGCCATTTTAAGGCCAGTGTCTGTTTTCTTAGGGTTTTAAGAACAGAATGAACAGTATAATACTTTGAACAGAATGAAACTACTGTTAGAAACATGTTTTTATTAATATATATTACAAACATGACAAAATGTTCCACAATTATGTGCAGTTTTGCTGGTGTGTTTGTGTCTCAGTCCTATAAATTAGACTTAACAAATAAAAATACATTTTTAAATAAAATAATTTTGGCATTCAAAAGGTTAAATTAATTTTAAAAAGTGTTTAAAGGCTTAATAAATTCAATGTTTTTTTAGTAATGTTATAGTTAACATTGATAAACACAACAGAACTAACAGTTAATAAAGACAGTTAAAATATGTTTTTGATTATGAATTAATTTTAAATGTTTATATGTTAAATAAACAAAGTTTTGTCATTGTGTTGTGGCTTAAACTTAACTGAAATATAAAATAATAGACTTTAAAATCTAAATTATTATGGCTTTTAAAAGATTAAATAAATTACAAACTATTATATTTTAACACTTAGGTTTAATGTATTCAATATAATGTGTTCTCAGTTTGTGGCAAAATAAATAAAAACTACACTGCAAAAAAATTTAAGACTAGATTTTTTTGTCTTATTTCCAGCCAAAATAATAAAAAAAAATCTCAAATCTAGCTTGTTGAAACAAGAGAAAAAATCTAGTCTTAGAAAGCGTTTTGTTCTTTGCAGTGTAAACAAACAAAACACTGTTCTATTTTAGTCTCTTCAAATGTTTCAGCCAAATCAAACTAATATCAAACTAAGTGCATTTATGAAACAACAGATTCAGTTTTTCTCAAACTGGGACAATAGAGTTGTTATAAAGCATCATCTCCGGGCTGAACAGGCTTTCTTCAAGCAGCTGCAGTAATAAGGCAGGACAGGCGGCGGGTCATTACGAGGACAGATCGATGGCGCTCCGGGAATCACATTGTTTCACAGACTCACCACCTCCTCGTGTGCTCGGACACTTCCGGATCCTACAGAGTTCATCTGCTGAAGCACTGGTGCTCCGTGAGTTAAAATAATACTTCACCCAAGATTAGTATTTGCTGAAAATGTGCTTATTTTTGAGGTCATCCAAGATTAGGATGAGTTTTTTCTTCATCAGGTTTGTAGAAATGTGTTTCTGCATCAGTGGCTCAGCAATGGAAGTGAATGGGTGCCGTCAGAATGAGAGTCTGATTAAAAAAAATCACAATAATCCACAGCACTCCAGTATTTGATCTGGTGCGAGTATATTTGTATTGATAGCTAACAATATACATTGCATGAGTCAAAATTATAATTTTTTCTTTTTATGCCAAAAATCATTAGAATATTAAGTAAAGAACATATTTGTACATTTCTTACTGTAAACCTATCAAAACTTCATTTTTGATTAGTAATATGCATTGCTAAGGACTTCTTTTGGACTGTTTGGACTCTCATTCTGACGGCACCCATTCACACCCATTGCTGAGACACTGATGCAGAGACACATTTCTCCAGATCTGATAAAGAAACAAACTCATCCTGATCTTAGATGGACCTTAGAATGAGCATATTTTCAGCAAATCCTAATTTTTGAGTGAACTATTCCTTGCGTTGCACAGAAAAACTATTAAACAGGTGTAGTTCATCAATGCTTTCATGCAATGATTGACAATATAATGTTGGTGAGGATTTGTTGTTTTTGTCATAAACCAAATGCTTTTACTGTCAGCGTGTACAGTTTGTTTTCTGCTTATACATCAGTGACGAGTCATAATAATACAGAACGATATTAATATGGCAGTTAGACGATTGAAACCTGCAATTATGAGTATGATAAAGTAATATGTAGACATGCTGTGTTGTATTTTTCACTGTGGATAAATGATCTATTATCTTCATTGCTAATGACTGGAAGACTCCCTGCAGCGAGCCTAATGAGAAAAATCACCGAGAAAACCCCCGAATGTAGACGAGGCGTCTTCATGGAGAACATCAGAGCCTCTGAATACTCAAATCACGTTTATCAGGTGCGTATCTAATAACGGCTAGCCGCTGCTGGGGTCAGGATTACATCATGAAGCAGTTTCAGCTTACGTTACAAACACATGCTAATGCATGCTTTCTGACATCCATTCAATAAAATACTGTTTTAACTTATTAGATTAATTAATGAGCACAAAAAAGTTGACTAGGAGAAAAAAAATATTCAATATCAATATCAATGGGACCTAAACATTAGACAGTAATATTGTGAAATATGATTAAAATTTCAAATAACTGTTTTCTATTGTAATATATATTTTACAATGTAGTTTATTTCTGTGGTGTGCATCTGGATGTTCAGCATCATTACTATGCGACATGACCCTTCAGAAATCATTCTAATATGCTGATTTATAGGCTTATATCTTGTAGATGCATATATGTGTATGTATTCTCTGGTGGGACGTTCCTCGTAATCCCTGGCTCTTCTTTAATTTCCTCTCGGCTGGTTGCCTTGGTAACATCCAGAGCTTCTGAAAGCTTGAAGTATTGGAGACAAGCGGCTCTGTGTGCATCTTTCATACGCTCAGATCGCAGATCCCTCCGAAACGGTTCCTGCTTCACACTCTTCAGCAATTACAATGACAAAGAGTCGGCTTCAGCGCTTTCAGTGGAGCACTACAAGGCCGTTTGAAGCTCTTGTCTTTACTTTAACCCGGCTAAAAATAAAAATAGGATTTAAGAAGGTTTTGCTAACACAAGTTATTTTTGAATGTATTTGAAACCTTCAAAAGGACCAGTTTTATTATGCATTTCTTCGAGAGGAACATTCCATTTTATTTTTTGAGAAAGTTATCTCAATATTTAGCACACCTGCATACAGCGTCCTCCACTAATATTGGCACCGTTGGTAAATCTGAGCAAAGGTGGCTGTGAGAATAAGTCTGCATTGTTTATCCTTTTGATCTTTCATTCATGTCAAAATTAATCACACAATTCTAATCTATCATTGAAGTAAAACAATTGAAAATAAGACATTTCTGTGATGATCACAATTATTGGCACCCTTAGAATTTTTTATGAGTAAAATATCTCTGAAGTGTATTTCCATTCATATCCACAATTCTGAGCACTCCAGGGTGATTATGGACATGAAAATATACAGCCCTGGCTTTCTGTCTCACAGATATATATATAGGAGGAAAAATCCTCCCTTAATCATCAAGAAAAGAGAAAAACCAAAGAATATATTTCTTGTATGCTGCAAAAGATAATTGGGCTTTACAAGAGCTAGAGCAGTGAAAATGACCACCATCAGGGAAATAATGAAGAATTTCCAATCAACACACGATGTTAGGAAGCTGCCTGGAAGAGGACGTGTGTCTCTGTCCTCCTCATACACGGAGAGTGACTAAAGACTCTTCAAACACCACAGCTGGAGAACTGCAGAGTCTCAGGGCCAGAAAAGCTTTTTAAATAATAGTCCAACAGTCTCTACATCAGCACATGCTGTTCAGCAGGGTTTAAGAAGAATTCTCCTCGCTCATCCAGAAACTATCTCCAGCATGTTCAGCTGTCAGACAGGACTGGAACTACAAATGAGATTGGCTTAGACACTTTAAAAATGAGCTTTTTAGCAGCAATCACTCAAGATTGGTTTGATGAACACAGGGATAAATGTGTATAATGAGATATACTGGAGGGCACTGTATATGTGTGTATATATATATATATATATAAACGTTCTATTTGATCATTATTAAAATGTTATTCCGAAAAGTACCAGTAATTTTAATCAAATGTCTTGGTTATGTGAATGTTAGTGGAACATTACATTTTATCACTTTATAAACATTGTTACTTTTGAACGTTCTCTCAACATTTAATCTCTCAACTTCATCATTTGATCATTAGAGGAAAATTCCACTTTAAAAATATGAGAAAGTTTCATTGGAAAATTCTCTCAACATTTTAAACACAAAAATATTATTTTTATCATTAAAAACATTTACATTAGAACATTCTCTATATGTTGAAAACACCTATACATATATTATATATATATTATATGATTATTATATTCTGAATTTATTTAGAAAATGTTAAAATAATGTTAGAATGTTCTCTCGGCCTTTAAAACATTTTTTTATAATTAATTTATTTTATTTGGTTATGCAAATGCTTTATTTTATCATTTTGCAACTGTTATTTCTTGATATTTCTGAAACACTTTATCTTAGTTACATAAACGTTAGAGGAGTTTTTTTTACCATTACATCTTAACATGCAATTAACACACACACACATATATACATATATATATAAACAATATTTTATCCTAACATTTGCATAGTGATTTGTTAGTGAAAGTTATGGAAACATTCCTTCTTATCCGGGAAGAAATCTGTGTCTCATTCATCTCCAATCAGCCTGTGTTTGTTCCTTCACAGACAGCACTGCTGAGAGTTTGTGTTTTTACCCTGATTCTGAAGTAATCGGAGTAAAATGTTGATTACGAGGAGGATGTGACATCTCTCACGTTACCTAGGTCTGTCTCTGCCATCATCGCCGTGCCATTTTTAGAACCCCAGCAGGCTGTAAACACTGTTACCATGGCAACGTCACCCAGACACACACACTGATAACAGAGCTGATGACAAATAGATCTTTAAAGCTGCTGCTGTCTTCAAGACGCCACCAAACTCCTGCGCTCTTACTGCTCGTCTCAGTTCCTCTGGTCTGGAGCTGGTGTAAACACAGCCTGGTTCAAACTAAATCCCTGATCATCTCAGTTTTATCTCAAGAGTTTGCGGTGAAGATTGTTTTATGAATCTGTGCCAACGTGATGCAGTTTTACAACGAGCCGATCAAAACATAACTGTACTCAGCAGAAGAAGCTGTCATTTCATAGAAGAAGAGTAGAAGCTTGATTCCACCATAAGACACACAAGCAAATAAAAAGATAAGAATGATACTAAAAAGGTGACTGATGCTCTTTATTTAAAAGTTTGCATCCGTTTTATTTTGGTAAAATTTTGTTAATATTTTCAATTGGATTTTATTTGTATATTTTCTGGTTTTAGATTGATTTTAGTTAAAGTTTTAGTTTTTTTATATTATAGACATTTTTCTTGATTTTAAATATTGTTTCTATTGGCTTTTATAGTAACACTTTACCATAAGGTGTCATTTGTTAACATTAGTTCATGTATTACAGTTTTTCTCAGTGGCTTTGGTGCATTTCTCACAACTGTAGTTATATTTGTACAGTTAATGCATTTCTCAACACTATTAGTCTGAGTGCACATCATAGCAGCAGTTTCTCCTTCTTTCCAACAAATTGCAAATGCTTTTTGTTTCATACAACTGCTGTTTTATAACATTATCATTTGCTTATGTCATGTCAGTCTTGACCTACTTGGCAAAATCACGGTAACCCTCACTACATACAGTAATGTCTAACTTTACTGTAGTTTTTAAATGGCTGTGTAAATAGGATATAGTGCTGTCTTGAGCATTTTCAGGAAGTGTCACCAAAATCTGACTTTTTTTGCATCGTTAAACATTTACAGAGTAAACTGAAATAATGAAAACATGACGTTTCACTGACATGGATACTTTCTTTTGAGCAATAAACTATCCATTTTGATCAAGTGACACGCTTTTGCAGGTTATCTGGGTTTTGCAGTTCATAATAGAAATGCATGAACTGTTGTGCAAATTTAAACACTGTTGTGAGAAATGCACCAAAGCCACTGAGAAAAACTGTAAATGAAATTTAATTAGGCTAATGTATGATACGACCTTTTTATTGGGTATTATTTGGGTAAAAATAACATTTGTATTTATAGCTGGACCTTGTGGGGAAAATGAAATGCCTTTTTAAAATTACAGACCATATATCTGACAGCTTCTCTGCTAGTCCTGTGATTCACTGAAGGTATGAAGGCTGTCAGTGATGTTGGTCTTCACTCACGCTGTGTTTTACTGCTATAAACAGATTCTCTGCGAGGCATTAATATTTCAGATCCAGACCTCAGAGGTAAGTCACGGCAAGTTTCAGAGAAAAGGACTGAGTCCAGCGAAATAAACGCTGTTTGACCTGAGCGAAGTTCATTCTGAGTGAAGAATGCTTTTTACACTTTATCCAAGTAGCCGGACAAATGAGGTTATAAAAACTTGTGTGAATATGAACTAAAATGTTTCTAAATCACTAAAATGAAATGACTAAAACATTTTACTTTGACCTAAAATATAGTATTATTCGAAAGGCAAATAATTAGGATGTTATTTAAAGGTTATAAAAATATTTCTTAGAATTTTCATCAAGAACACATACGTTTCCTTCTAACATTAATAAAAAAAACTCTCGTGAACATTGTGAGATCGATACATTTAGAGCCTAAATGAAATCAACCTGCTTCTAAACTTTGCATGCTATTAAACACGTTCCCCGAGCTACTCAGTGCGGGATTTGAACATTGTATTATTTGTATGTTTGGCTCCACATTATCCAGGTTTCCTCATGTGAGCTCACACACACACAGGGAAACAACACATGATTTTTCATCTTTATTCTGTCTCCAAACAGAGATCTGCAGTTATTTCAGGATTCGGGATGGTTTGGTCTCTTGGGACTGACTCATGATCTCTGAATAACCCCTCACTGACAGCTGCTAATAAACACGCATGCATGTGTGAGGCTCTCAGAGACCTGCAAATACTTTCTTAAAAACTCCACTCAAGTCGACAGGTTAGAGTTTGAAGTTTAAACAGACAGACAGAAAGTGTTTACATTATAGATTTATATAATATAGTCTGACCGTATGACCAGACTATCTGCTGATAGTCAAATATCTGATCAGAGACAGACTCCGGCTCATAACTGTTCTGACAGAGACATCTGCTGGTGTGAGGAGAAATTACAGACACATTTAACCCATTCCTGGAGCTGATTGTCAAGCTTCATTCATATAGTTGTGGTGTATAACCCTGTTTCTAAGAAAGCTGGTTAGTGTTAAACTGGACAGTGAATTAAAAGCATATATTTTAGCACTGAAACAGTTTTTACTGCTCGTGAATTTCTCAGATAACTGCAAAGAGACAGCCAGTGACACTGAACAAAATGTGAAGTTTATTGTATAGCATACTCAGATAGTTTATTTCTTTTTATATTTTTGCAATGCACGCTGGTTTGCAAACTAGTTTAACAGAAAGCGTCTCTTGAAGAGCTTCTTCACTGCATCACATCGCAGAGCTTCATGTAAGTTTCTCTCGATCTTTCAGATGCAGTGGACGTTGTGTGTATCAGCGGCTCTGAGGAAATTCACACAGATATTCATTGCATTTCCACTCCCAGACCCCTGCTGTGAGTCCCTCTCTGGAGCTGTGTGTGTGTGTGTGTGTGTGTGTGTGTGTGTGTGTGTGTGTGTGTGTGTGTGTGTGTGTGTGTGAGACAGTGCACTTGTACAGCTATCTGTGTGAGGGCCGGTTTGAGTTTTAGATCATCAGAGTAAGGACACTTTGGCCGATAGGGGTTTAGGTAAAGCACTTAGTTCTGATGGGTAGTGTTAGGGTCAGGAGCTGCAGACTGGAAATGGAAACACAACGTGTGTGTGAGTGTGTGTTTGATGCATGGTAAGGTCTTCAGCTTGTAACACACTCCCATGATGCCTCTATGCGTTCACGTCTGTTTCACTCATTATTGGAAAGTTGCGCGACGGTCCAGAAAAGGCCTCACTCTTTCCCGCTCGATCTTCTCTGTAGAATTCATTCAAAATGCCCCGTCTCAAAAATGTGTGGAATTTTGTTTTGTTCCTCTCACATCCTGAGCGCGACACACACACAGTGTGAATATACTCTCTCCAGTGGAAGAGAACACACACACATCTGCTGAATGACTGTTCTTCACTGTCTGTCAGCCTCAGCAGTTACAGCACATCTGCAAACATCTGTTTGATCAGCAAGATTTAAACAGAATCACCCCGAAGCTCTCAGAACTGTGAATATGAATATAATTCAGAGATATTTTACTCATAATAATTTCTATGGATGCCATGTTGTGTCCAACGTGTATTTGAGAAAAACATTTATTGCATAATGATTTTTGCCCTTATTATCCAATGAAAGGTTAATGTCAATGTGATTTTTTTTTAAATAAAAGATCAAACGGATTAATAATGCAGAAGTTTTCACAGGCTTTTTTGATCATATTTACAATATTTTTGGCCATGGCTGTATATATACACACTAACTTCTTAACTCTTTGTGTTTCATTTTATAAACAAATAAAATTTATTTAATCATTATTTTTAATTTATTTACTATTTAATAATTTTAAACATTTCAGGTAGATAGACATGTTTAAATGAAACATCTTTTGAACCAGCTATAATGACTCAGCTGAGACTGAAAGCCCATTACTCAGAATAATATCTGCAGATAATTTCGTTTTTTAAGATCTAAACTTCTGATGTAGACTGTATAGGGAACCTTCTTGATATCAGAAATTAAAATTCACAACAAAACTATTTATTTTCAGATAATATAGAAACACGGATTGAGCGATTACATGAGATGCTTCTGTAAGTTCTGCTTTTTTTTTTTTTTTTTTACCAAAAAACTGCATTTATTTCTAGAAGTTTGTGATAAAATGTACAGGATTTGAAAGGCTAGACCTGGTTTCATATAGAAGTAACAAAGCAAAGCTCTTTGCATTTATTGGACGGAAGGTGCATTACAGATAATGTCTGGTGAAGGAAGACCTGCAGATCTGGCAACCCTGGTCAAATAGAACATATTTTATTAGGTAGAAATATTATGTAGAGGTATCTGTATGTCTGACTACTAACAACTGCATTGTTGTTTGTTAATAATAATAATAATTAATTTTGTTGTAACAAATATACAGTCCCCTACTTTTAACTCATTGTTACATTATTGCTTTTTAAAGTCTTGAATTTCAGTGTAATGGAAGATTTATGTTCACTTCATGTTCATGTTCAACTATTGTAAGTGAACTTATTATGAACTTATTACTTATTATGACCTTATTTTGACTTATTATATGCCTTAGTTGTTGAAGTGCATGTTGACTGATGATCATAACCGTCTGGTTCTGTCTTCAGAAGCTCTGTTCTTCTCTGTTCTTCACATTATAACCCTGCTGAAGTGTTTGAATCTCATCGCTGTCACAGAAGCATTTATTCTTGACATACTCCCCTGCAGTTACAAACAACTACAGAGTTTACACACTGATAAAATGTTGATTTCCCGATTCTACAGAGATAAATGAGAAGCTCCTTGTGAAAGATGTGCTGATTCCCATCCTGTGGTTCGGTCTCTGGAGACTCTGTGGAAGTGAAGATTGTTCATCAGTGCAGCGTCGTACCTATTTCCAGCGAGCATTTCTTAAGAAAGCTTCTGTTGTGGCACTAAAGGAAGGAATTCAGCGAGTCCTTTCTCAATAGAGCTGCTTCACGAGACGAGACCCCTTCAGCAAAACAATGCAGGACATACGCTATTTTAGGATCATTAATATAGTTTTATACTATTTATTCATGTTTTTGTTTAGTTACTTTTAGTTGATTAGCTGTTAAGTACTTTTTATTTTAATATTATTTTGAATTAGTTTTTATTTTGAATTTTTTGTGTGGGTGTGTGTGCTATTTTTTTGTTTAATTATATCAGTTAATTAAATTAATTCTATGTTCCACTTTCATTTTGCCCATTTAGTTGTGCTTTTTATCGGTTATTCATTTTTTTATTTAATTATTTTCACTGGTTACTTATTTTTAGCTTTATTACATTTATAAATATTTAAAAGTTTTATTAAAATTATAATAAAACTTTTTATTTTTTTTTACTTTTTAAAATGTATTAAAATTATATTTTAATTCTCATTTTAGTTTATTGGTTTGAATTATTTGATGTGCGTTTTATTTAGTTGTTTCATAAATATGTCTATATAGTTTTATTTTTATTTGATATTATTCGTTTTTTAGTTATTTTCCATGTTATTTTTGTATGTATGTATGTTTTGTTTAATTAATATATAGTTTTTTTTTATTTTTTTTATTACTTCAACTGAAACTTTATTTCTGTTAAAAACATACATATTTATTTATTTGGGTTGTAGTTCATGATAAGACTCATTAAACATGACTGGATTTAAGCACATATCTGAGTTTGGAGAAGGTGTGATCTTGATCATCATTACATCCAGTGATTACTTTCATCATCTTTATCATCAATAACCTCCATCACAGACAAAGGAAAACAGCCTTTCACTTCTATTCAGCCTTGATCCAAAACAAACCTGTTTGTGACAGCAATATCAGGACATGACAGATGAAACGCAGCAAACACTCTGGAGACGGATGGTGAAGTTTGCTGATGTCTTTGTAAAGATCAGATCACGGAGCGGTGAACAGTCTGAAAACCTCTCCTAGCTGTACGAACACAGAGCCTGTTCCTGAGAATCTGCCGCTCTTTCTCTGATTCTCCATTCACTCAAGCTCTTTGGCATCTTCTGAAAGGACTCTTCAGGCTCCTTGGATACCAAACGCTGCTTTGCAGGATCTTTCATCCTCGAATCTTCAGTCGAGCCGTGATGCAGCAGGAATAGTGATGAGATTAGAGACTACTCTCAGAAAACCACATCAGCTACTAACGGCTGGCATTTACACTCATTTACAGCCTTCAGTGTCACGCTGTGGACTGCTCTGCTGCTCTCAGAGATCTTTTATGAAACCTGAGAAATGTCTGATTTATAAGATTCAATTTAATTATTCAAATAAAATAATTTAATCTGATTTAATATTATACTGTTTATAATTTGACCAATAATGATAGTAACGGATATTATTAATATTTATTTATTTATAATTTTAATAGTAATCAACTTATAAATTAGTTATCTAATGGCTGACATTTAAAATTCCATACAAAAATTTTATTTACACTAAATTAACTGGTTATGTTGTGGACTGCATGTTTAAGAGACATAATATAATCTGATAAAATATATAAAATACATGATGTAATATTTATAATAGTAATAATGATGATGATGTATGTTGTAATAATAACAACAACATGATTATTATTATTATTATTATAAGTCAGCAAATGGATAACATTTATTTTATTGTTTTTGTAGACTGAATTAACTGGTCATGATCATGCATTAGTAACATACAGCAATAACATAAATAATAAAATATGTAAAAATAAATAAATAAATTAAAAAATAAAAATAAATCAAATAATAATACTTACAACAACCTTATTGATCAGCATAATCATAAGTATTTTAAAAATAACTAGTTTATAAATTGACATTTAAATATTTACACTAAATAATTATTATTATTACTATTATTTATCAGCTTATAAATTAATTAACTAATGGTTTGCATTTACGCTTTTTTATCATTTACACTAAATTAATTGATCGTATATAAACTGCATGCATTAGAGACATAATCTCACGGGTGATAAAGAAAATAAAATATTTTAAAACGTTCTTAATAATATAAAATAATATTCAATAAACAACAACAATAATAATACTATTAATAATAATAATAATTATTATTATTGTTATTATTTTTACTAGTCAGATTGTAATATCTGATTTTGTATTAAATATATTTGTATCTTTATTTTAATCATGGACTGGAAGGTGGGCGGCGCGCGGGTAATCCCTGCTGCTGACGTCACGCGCTCGTGCACCCCCTGCGCTCGGAGTTGGCGCGTCAGTGTCAGTCTGCGTTCCGTTACCGTTATTAAACGCTCAACAGTTGAAGCGACTGCAGCAGAAGAAGTGCTGGGACGCTTGACAAAATGGGTGAGTAAACCTAAACCCGACTCTGTTAAATAGTTTGAAAGTTTGAGCGTTTTCTCCCTCAGTGGCTGTTTACCTCAGCACGGACGCGCGAAATATAACCCGCTGCTTGCTTTCTTTGTTTCTGTGCAAAGTATTATTTGTATTTCTCCGTGTCTGACACGTCTGAAAGTGTTCAGCGTTAGTCCAGATACCTGAGCAGCTCTGAGAAGTGAGATTATGGATTAGACTAAAGAGATTTATTACCCCGACCGCTTTTCATGTCAGCCCTGACCAACAAAAACGAGTCAAACTCCTAGTAAACACAGGCTGTAGTTTGGTGTTTTATTGGCTGTAAACTCGATTCTGTTTGGGAATAGAAGGAAATTGAATTTTCCATTGTCTCATCTGTGGCTTAAGTGAGTTTCAATCTGGTCTGCATTGGCGATGCTCTTCATCAGGATTGTTTGTTTTCAAAGAGCACTTTCTGAGATTGCAAACCACTTTTCTTTAAAAGTAACTGAAATACCTGGTTTTGTTCAGCTCTAAGGGTATCCTGAACCTGCATTGTTAACCAACACGATCTCATGAATGTGTGTACAAATAGTACGTCAAATAAAAGCAAAATAACGTGGTATTGTTATGCGCAAATTAACTTCGGCGTATATATGCTACGCATTGGGTAGAATTAAGGTTGTAGGGTAGATGCGTATCATATGCACGCAAGTTTTATTTGGCAAAAACAACAACAAAGAAAACAGTATAAATAGGCTGTAATGTGATTTTGTTGGTGGATTTTGGCAAAACTCTTTGAAATTGCTTGTATTTATTTTTCAACGCACAAGTATATGATAAGCTGCGTTTAGTTTGCATTCAGATTGGTTGTTCTCTTCTGTCTCTGACCCTTCGTTTATCAACAGTTGTGTTCATCAACAGTTGTGCTCTGTCTCAATGTAAAGTCCTGTATAATGTGTCCTGCAGATGTAGAGCGAGTAGAATAGTGTGTATTGTGTCGGCTCTCTGGGTTTCCACTCTGAAGCAGGCAGAAGAGGAGAGAGAGGCGCCACTTCCACGGATGTTTACCGCTATTTAAAAGCTCCCGACTGAATTATGGGCTTTGGGACACTAAGAAGGGCTGTAGGCCAGATGGGCGAGCACTGAGACAAGGATAAACGCTCTCTCTCTGTCTGTCTGTTCACGTTCAGACATCAGGAATCTGCCTCATCACTTGCTTATCCGATTAACCTGTTTTCAGTTTTTAGCACAGTAACTTTTACATTTAAACTTAAAGCAACACAAACAAAGAGGTTCGGAAGAATCTTCATGCAGCTCTTAAACATTTTCCACATATTCTTCTAAACATAAAAGTTCCATTTAATTAAACAGCAGCATGCTTTGAATGAATATTTCTACCACAGGATAAAGAAATAGCCTTTTTAACTCTATTCTTGCATTATTGAGAGAAAAAAGAGAATTGTGCATTTCAAACTCAGAAAACTGAATTGCAACCTCAGAATTGCAAGATGTTAGCATGTAATTGTGAGATATAAAGACGTAAACTTCCAGGTGTGAGTTTATAATCTCCGTTTCTGATGAAAAAAGTCAGAACTGAGAGAAAAAAATTCAAAAGTGAGATATAAAGATGCAAACTAAATGTATGATGATGCAAATATACAGCTGCAACTTTATAACTCACTTGTAAGAAAAAAAGCAAAAAATTGCATGATGTAATAAGAGATCTAAAGATGTAAACTTTTAGTTGTGAGTTTATAACAAAAAATTAATTTCAAGATTTACACCAAAGTTACAAGTTTAAAAACTTGCAAAATGGAGATATATTGCAATGATGAGGAAAAAATCTGAATGGCAGCATGTTAATTGGCAGTTGCGAGATATAAAGATACAAAAATATGAATCAATAAAGATCTAAACTCAAATGCATGACATAATAAGTTATATAAGTTAGAATATAAGATATAACCTTGCAATTGTGAGAAAAAAAGTAAATAAGCTTCCAAAGATCTGGAATGAAGCAAGGGCAAGTAAATCTGGCTGAACTACTGCTTTCGATTCTCGCGGTGATATCTGCAAGCCAACATCTTGTTTTTATTTATGCTTCCAAAAGCATTCCCTCGTTAAGTCGGTGCGGTTTCATCCAGCCCGTATTCCACAGAAGTGAGTTCTCCAGAAATGTTGGGAGGAAGCTGGCAGGAGTGAAGAAGCTGACGAAAACAGAACCGGCTTGCTTCAGGCCGCCGCAGCTGACAGTGTGAGAACGTGTGAGAGCACTGGTTTGTTCTCTCTCACAGCGCCTGCTTTGTGTGTCTAGTTCATCGGCCGTGTCTTTGTGTGACTCCAGAGACTGTTAACGTGAAGTAGGTCCACGGAGTTGGGACGTCCTGAGGAGAATAAAGCAATGAATGAGGGGCCTCCTCAATGAACGCAGCTGCAAGTAAACCATAGTTAGACAAACTCACAGGCCGTACTGTTAATCTACACGTTTGATTCTCTGGATATTTTACAGATTTGTGAATGGCTGCTCTTGTGTCATACAGAATATGACACAATAACGTGTGCTGTTATGTTCTCCATCAAACAAAAATGAGAATTTATTGTGAATAAAGTAATTGATGTATAAAGACTTTCAATTGCGAGTTTAGTACTTGCAATTTCGAGACATTAACTCAATTGCAAGCTTATAACAAAATTTAGAGGGAAGCTGTGAAATAAAAACATGCAATTATCAGTTAATACTTTGCAGTTGCATGATATAAACAGTCAGTTGTGGAACTAAAGATTCAAATATAACTTGTTTTTTTTATTGACTCGTTAAAAGAACCAGTTCATATGAGTCATTTGTCAGTGAATCAGACTAGACAGATCATGCTGTGTGTTTGTGGTTGTGTTTAAGACATTGTATTAAAAATTGTTTGTCTGTTTATAAGGATTTTATTATAGTGTTGTCCACAGAAAAGCGACCAGTGTTCAGTTTTTACATGCAGTTTATCATAATTAATAAAAGTAACATAAATAAATCACTTGCGTTTGTTAGTTAGCCCATGGTTATGATTCATTGTTAAGTAAAGCAGTTTAAATTAGCACTTTGTATGAGTTGTGCTCTATAAACTGCTTACAGTGAGTTAGAATAGATCCTAACAAGTCACAAACTGAACTCTAGCCTCAGTTCTTGCTGTAGCTGTGTTCATTTTCTTCTGGAGGGTCATTTTATAACCACAACATAATGGACTCCTGGAAAGATTTAGTCACTTTTGCGTTCTGCCAGCACCGCCTCAGTGTTTACAGCATCCAGAACAGCACACACATCATATTGGCTTGTAATGAAATGTTTTGATTTGATTCACACGAGAGTATATATATTTAAAATCTCTGGGTGTGGTTGTGGTTGCTTGACTCGGTGGTTGTTTAGTTTGTCACATTTTGGAGCAAAATTTGTCATCATCGATTTGTCAGAACTAATTTGTGTCTTGTGTCTCTTGCTGCTCGTCTCCTGAAGTGTGCCTAAAGTCAACATGAATCCAGATTTACCCTATTCTTTTTTTACCCCATGTCTCTTGTCTTATTGTGTGTAATGATTAATCAATGCATGTTGTTCCAAAGAAATATGTCGTAATCTTTTATCAAAATGTTCCACAATGACTCTTAAAAGCCCTCCTGACCTTTTAAACCAGTAACGCCTGCTTTTTTTCTGATAAATTCCTGATGGATATTATCAGGTTTCTCCCAGTAGGTATTTCTTGTTCCATTTAACTCAGAAATGCATCACATTATTGAAGTTAAATGAGTCACTAATGGCATTTCATGTTGATTTTAAGGTTGATATATCTGTCCGGACCATAACAAGCATAATTCAGTCATTTCGATTTGACATGTGATGTGTTATGACTTAAACTCTTCTATCATCTTGACCTTTGACCCTTAACACTTAAAGCGCTAGTTCACCCCAAAATGAAATTTCTGTGATTTGAATTTAACGACATTTTTGGATGAACTAACGCTTTAAAATGAACTTGATAATTGTTAGAAACTTGCGGGTCATGTCTGCAGCCTGGAATAGAGCTGATAAATCATAGAATAGAAAATGAAAAATAAAAAAGATAGATTTTTTTATTTTGTTCTGCTCCCTGCTTGCCACGTGACCATTATTAGACATCAGAGAACCATAAACTTGCAAACGTTATTGAAATTATTATAGAAATTGTAACTTAAAATCAGCTGAGCAATAACACAAAGCCAGATCTTGTTTCTGAAGCCCTGTGATTTGTTCAAGGTGTTGTGATGGAAAGGTCAAAGCAAAGGTCACCCTCAGGTGTTTAAACCGTGCTGCGTAGCGCTGAAGAAACAAAGATGGCGTGATGTGTCCTGCGTAGCTGTTGCTCTTGTAATCCGTATCTCCTCGCTTCTCCCAGAAGTAGTTCACGGGTCCTGTCCATCATGTTTATTTGTTTCTCCTCATAATCGCTGCACACAGAGAGCAGCATTGTGAGTGGAGATATGAAATGATACGGAGGCGGTGGTGCTGAGTGGGAGTGCTTGCTCAAGCATGGCCAATTTCCCTCGCGTTTGGGCATCAAAGGGCCATTCACAAGACAAGAGGAGCAAGAGCGAGTCGAATTTGCGGCCTTGCCCTGAATCGTTTCAGAGCCACATGATGGAGCTGGCAAGGAGCTCAGAAGTGTTTGTTAGAGCTTTATAAATTAGTATATTAGCGCTGCTGAAATCCCCAGACATGGGCATTTTTGGCCTTTCTGATCTAAATGTCAGTGAGAAGACTAAAGGGCAGACCTGTTAATTATGAAGAGCGGCTCAATAGAAAGATCTACCTTTGTTTGCATTCATTTTTATTTAGGAATTTGTGGCTGAGGACAGATCGGGATGTTATTTTTACCTAGATTTTTGGCATTATGTAATGCTATTAAATAGAGAAACTACTGGTTAAGTCTAGACCGTATGATTAACATTAAAATCCCTACAAAAGGCTTAATAAGTTGAACTCTTAGCCATGATTGTTGAGAGCTTTTGATGCATTCGTTTGCGCTGAACAGCCTTGTTGAAATGTTTGACTTTGCATTACAGCACATATTCATTGTACAGTTTTTCCATGACACCATTCAGCGTTGCTGTGCGGACCGTATCGACGGGAAACTGTTGAAATAAATCGATAGGTTTTTCCCGGTTGACCTGTTTATATTGCTGAACGCCAAGAACAGTAACCAGGACAGTAACCGCCGGTAACAAAAATGTAAACAACATTCATTCATCTTTACATTTCTGGGTCAGAACAAGAGGGAATGGAAAGCTGTCTTACAGGTGGTAGGAAAACCTGTCCGTCATATGAATAAAGGGACGTGATTGGCTGCTGCATTGAGGATTGGGCGGGAGAATTCAAACTGTAAATTCGGCATCATTTAGAGTCGTTAAATAGCTGATATACATTAATATCCTCATCTTGACATGTTTTGCTCTCTTGTGTAATAGCTCCTCTCTTTACTGATAATGTTTATAACTGTGTATAAACTACACTGATTTCTCCAAGTTAAATAAAACAAAGTTTATGGAGTGTGTTTAACAAGAAAATACAAACACTTCTACTTCAAAATCTTACATTTGTGCAACATGTTACTTAAAATTCACCTTTAATTCAGCTTTGTACTTGCCGTTTCTGATTAATGGTAATCTTGAATGTTGACTCATTTCAGATGCAGGATCTATCATCTAAAGCAACGCAGCCTTGATTGAGAATTAATGGGGTTTTAAACAGTATTTAAGGGGAATGTGGTGTCAGCTTTCGAATATATATAAACTATTTCCTGTTATCTGCCACTCTTGGATGAAGTCTTTTTAGTTGCTATTTTACTTCATTGTGTTTATTGGTTGTTCTTTCTGGCCAGATCTCAAACCCCTGCATGAAATGATATCTTCTGTCCTCCTTTGCTCGTATTTCTTGGCTTTGACTTTTTCAAAACACGCTGCGTCGTTTGAAGTAAAAGACTCAAATAGACACGATTTTAAAGCTTGTGTGAAACCTTTGATCCCCCCGACTGTACTCATTTGCCACAGAAATGAAGAGGGTCGCTTTTTTTCCACATTTCCGTGGTCTCGGTTTGAACTGTCTGAGTGAAAGTTATTGGTAATGTGGCTTTAAAGGGAGTCGAAAAGGCCTGAGGTTTTTTGGCAGTGGGCCTGTGGAGCACATTCAAGACTTCACAGATAGCTCTTTGTGCTGTTCTCATTTACTGCTGGACAAAAGCCTCTGAATCTCTTCATTTGGCCACCGAGGTGCCCTCAACATATGAATGGCCTGATGGAATCACCACTGACTCTCAATTCTTAGCTGCATTAACAAAACAATGTTTTTCTGGAGAAAATGAGTGTGCTGTGCAAAACTTGTTTGTCTGCGCTCATAGGTCAAAGAGTCCATGTGATATTCTGGTTTCTAGATACGGCTCATATCCCTCCTTTTTTTATCAGTTTGTTGGCTCTGGAAAGTATTTCTTTGACAATGCATTATCATCTGGAGTTGTTTGAACACCGTTTCTGGAACGGCGCTGACAGCAATAATAACATTAAGCTCTCGGTTGTCTTCGTGGTAGGATTAGATGGGCTCATTACTTTCCTCACCCCAAATTCCCCTGTGATTCACTCAAGAGTCCCTCCAGCACAGCTCTAGTTTGTTATGTAACACATCCATGATTCACCTCCTGGTTTGTGATTCAGTCGCATGTGATATTTTTTCTTCACAGGCTGCTCTGGTTCACATCAGCCAATTTTTTAACTGGTGTTGCATCTTAAAGGAATACTTCACCCAAATATTAAAAGAAATGAAACGTCCTCACCCTCAGACCATTCAAGATGTTCATGAGTTTGTTTTTCATTAAATTTGGAGTAATGTAGCATTACATCACTTGCTCATCAATGGATGCTCTGCAGTGAATGGGTGCCGTCAGAATGAGAGTTGAAGTTAAAAGTGTCTCAATGATGGATTTGTTTTGATTTTGGCTCCTCAAAACATTAGTTGATGGACTGGAGTAGTGTGGATTACTTGTGGATTGTTATGATGTTTTTATTAACTGTTTGTACTTTCAGTCTGACGGCACCCATTCACTGGTTTTCCATACCTTGATTTATTTGTGGCCCCAAATCCCCACTGCCCATCAGCTCCCGCATCTCACACAAACTGTAGCACAGTTTTTAGCAACTTTCAGACCGTGCTGCATTTTTCCATAACAGGTGTGTACTGACTAACCTAGCGCCTAGTTTGAAAAAACTTTAGCTATCGTTCCACTGGAAAATGTCGCCACTACTGCCGCGCGGGCGTGAGCTCTGACTCTCCCGGTTCAGTGTCGCCTCTCTTGGTGTCTGCTCTGTGCGGTGAGCAGCAGAGAAATAGCACTTTCAGTTGGCAGTACCGCAGCAGATTCGTCAATAATAAAGGAGTACAAAACAGCATTAATGTGACGTCACCTGCCGCCACAAGTCTCTCAAAATCCTGTGGGAAACACTGCATCTATTCCTTTAATTCCCCAGCCTGGATGTTCAGGATCTTCCTCTACCGTGGCATTAAATTAGGCTGTAATGTGTAAAGAACGTGGGCCAAACAGATGACCGTATCCCAGGATTCCTGAGCTTCCCTTCACACGATACGACAGCTGCGTGAAACTCAATAGCGTGTGAGTTAACAGCATATTGGCAGATTTGGGAATTGGAAATAGGGTAATATTTCACGGTTCACATGCAAATGCTTTCGGGAAGTGAACATATCATGGTGTGACATGCTACAGACTGCTATAAAATTGTTCTTAAATCTTTCATAATTATAGTCATCTCTTGAGACTACACCGCAGGACCATTACAGATGACCTAGTAAATTAAAATAGATGATTACAATGCACGATTACATTGAAATTGTGTTATAAAATATGCACTTTTAACCTAAAATATACTCCTCCTGCTGAATATGTGCAATGCAGAAATGGTCCCTTGACCCAAGAGACTCATATTATGTGTCATATGTGGTTGATATATGTGCTGAAGGTTAAAGAGGGAATTGGTGGGAAAGTTCTTCTGCTGATTTCTGCATAATCGTGTCCAGTCCTGGTTAAACCCAGCTGTCATATGCATTCTCTGTAGGTTTCAGCATCCACAGGCATTTGCAGTTTGATAGCAACCGTTCATTAATTTAATTTACACAGCAGATTTGTGTGAGCAAAATCAGTAAGCTATATTTTAGCCTGTATTACTATTAAATTATAGACTTTGCACAATGATGAAATAAATGTTCTCAAATAGATACTGTTAGCTTAAAGGTTTTGTTGCATTTCAGGTTAACTGGTAGTATTGAAAGAATAGTTTACCCGGAAAAACAGAGAAATGTGTCTCATGAATGGATCCTCTGCAGTGAATGGGTGCCGTCAGAATGAGAGCTGATTAAAACATCACAATAATCCACAGCTCTCCTGTCAATCAGTTAACATCTGGAGAAGACAGAAGAAAGAAACAAATCTATCCATTAAGGTGTTTTTAACTTAAGCTAAATTTGCTAAATTGAGTCCGTAATCCATAACACTTCATCCAGTAAAAAATGGCCTGGTTTGAATCAGGAGAGAAATCTACGCAGAGCAAGCAGCATTTACGAGCCAAAAAAGTCCAGAACAGCTCTAGATAAATATGTGTTTTAGTTGTGATGTAAATAGGGATGCACCGATCCAACTTTTTCAGTCCCGATACCGATACCGATCCCTGGGCTTTGTATATCTGCCGATACCCG
>JAUCNO010001888.1:1360956-1385533 GCA_032353835.1 Enteromius viviparus
ATTTCCAATAATAAAATCCAAATGTCAAAAAATGGCGTTTATCGCGTTTTGCAACGAAACTCTTCATATATATATATGTATGTAACTAGAAAATATATTATCTATATATTAAAATAATATGCAATATATTTGATTTGTAATGTTTTTCACTATTTCTTTATTTAATATTATATCAAATTTCATTCAATATCAGGATTTTCACAATTAATTTTGTTTTAAATTTCAGTTCATTTCTGTTTTATTTCTATTTGTATTTTTTTAAATATATATTAAAAAAATATTTTAATTCTTTTAATTACAATTATTTTACATTATATTACAGTCATCTTATTAATTAATTAATTAATCAGTTATTTTCCCCAAAAATGGCAAATGTTTATTTTAATTTTAGTATTTATTTATATTATAAAATACGTTTTTTATTTTTATTTTTACAAAAATCTTAATTTTCGATAAAATATTAATTGTACTATAAACATTACTTTATTTAATACCTTTTTTTTGTAATGATTAGTAATTAAAGTATTTTGCTTTTAATTATTCATTTTATTTGTGAGATATTTTTCATTTAATATTAATATTTTTTTATTTTTACAAAAACATGTTTTTCTTTCTCCAGAAATGTGCTGTTTATTTAAAGAAACCTTTATTAAATAATTATTAAATTGTTTTCTAGAAATACAGCTGTTTTCACTATAACTTTTATTTGTAGTGTCATTTTATTATCTATTTTCCTGGCCGTTCAGTGAAAGCAGCTTGCTTCTTTGGTCTTCTAATTTAAATATTTTTCTGAACTGTGTATATTCATTTGCAATTGTTCTAAAAAGTCAAATTGTACCAAAAAGTCAGTTTTAATATCAATGGGATTCGGTTAAAAAGGGGATTTTAATTGGCATCTGAGTGAGAGCCGATTGGTTTTTGGTGTCAGTCCTCAGACTCCTCCAGTCTTGACAGTGTTAGGGAATGAATTTCATCTGCAGTTTCTTTACTCCGTCATTAATCTGGCGTCTGGTTTTTGTGCTTTCTCTTCCACCAGCTCATCTACATGATGGCTACCACGTATAACTTTGCTGTTTTGAAGTTTAAGAGTCGAGAGGACTGCTGCACTAAATTTTAACGCAGTTTCACGAAAGTGCCTAGAACCAGCAGCCACTGACAATATGGACTAAAATAATAGAAACGAGAGAAACCTTTGATTGCTTTGACATGTAATGTGTAAATATAGCACTGTACACAGACGCCGGAGTCTGAACACACTCTGCCTTCGTTTCTGAAACATTCAGAGGAAGTCCTCCTTTAATCTCTCTGTCTTAAATATTAATCACAGCGTATTAGAGAAGTATTTTTCCCATTCATTTTCTCAATAGAGATGCAGGAAATACAGATCGTGAAATGAGGTTCAACCTAAAAAGACAAAGATTAAAGACTCAATAAATAAATAAATAATATATATAAATGTATTTATTTATTTATTCTGTCTTTAGTATATATTTAGATATGAGTAATGATGCTGAATATTCAGATGCACATCACATAAATAAATTACAATTTAACAGATATTCAAATAGAAAACAGTTATTATAGATTGTAATACTATTTAATAATTTTTACTTAATTTTTCTAACTAATAAATGTAGCTTTGCTGAGCAGAAGAGAACAAAAACATAAAAAATCACAATTATTCTTTTGACTGGTATTGTATATAAAATATAGAATGGTTTGTCTTTTCTGGAATTATTAAATATGATTAAATATAAACAATTAAAGCACATCTGCTGTGATGTTTAGTGTCTTTATGGAGAAAATGAATGCGATGTTTCTTCTCGAATCGGTTGTGTTTTATTGGGAGGAAAGTGTTTCCAGTTATCAGTGTTGTTTTGATCTGTGTTTGAAGCAGGATTATGAAGATTGTTGGTATTTTTAATCTGTGTGAAGTGTAGCTTCACAGCTAACCTAGTTCAGTCGTTTGCATTCATCTGATTTGAAGAAAATGTTTTACGGTACTGTTATATTAAACACAGAGTATCAACAGAGTATCAACAGAGTAGGGTTGTAACGGTACGAGATTTTCACGGTATGATACTCGTCTCGGATGATATATCACGGTTTACGTTATTAAACTATCATCATTATTATTATAATCATCAGCTCATGCATGGGTTTATATTACTTAAGAACGAACACATAATACAAAACAATAACAGGTCTGTTAGAGCAATACTTTAAATAAGGTAGCCCAAGATTTATCACACAAACAAATATCAGCACAGTAGGCTAATTACTGACGCCGTAAAGGCTAGGCTATTTAAATGAAAGAATGACAGGCCTCGGAACTGTTTTAGGCTTCTCCTTATTTTTATATTATAGACATCCATCAATTATTGATTAAAATATTGCCATTCAGTTTTCTAAATGAGTTTCGGCTCAATGTGTGAAGCGCACCTGTTCAGGACGAGAAGGAAGAACACGCTTGTATTCTTTATTTTACTGTCAGTGCACACAAATAAAAGTAGACCCTTCACAGTTCTGAATGACGTATGACTCTTACCTTCATCAGAGAAGATGAGGGCGAAGGCTTTAAAACCCAAGTGCTGCTGCATTGATCTCCTACAGAACACGCTTTATAGCATCATCTCCGCACAAACCATCATCATCAACATTTATTCTTTTACTGTTTAACGCTCAAACATTGTTATATGTTTGAACTGTTTTAGCTTGCCTATCGATTTGTTAAGGCAAGTGATGATGATTTGAGAAGGCTAAATTGATCAGTCATATTTTATGATCAGCTCTGTCTGCCGCTGGACGCTTGTTAGCTTACTTTAAAAACACAAACTTATATTTAACGAACAATAAATGTCTACATCAGCTTAATAAAAAACAGAACAAAATATAATCATTCTGTAATGACACACAGCTGAAACAGCAGTAAGAGGTTTTGGTAGAAGGGAAAGACGGGCTCGGGCTGTGATTCTGGTAAGCTGTCGGACACGGTTCGGGCTCGGGCCTAGATTTGAGGCCCTTGCAGGGCTCTATAAATGAATTTCCTTATAGAATAATAACATTTTAATAAAATAAAACCAGGTAACGTTCGGCTGGATTCAGACTTGTGCTGCAGTCGGAGGACACTTTCTAACATGTTTGACACTCTGCCTTTGTTTTGTCTTCAGTTCATTTAAAGTGCTCCCACACAACTGAGGTCTTCGGCATTTTCTCTCTGAGATCAAGTATATCACGAAGCAAGGGCTAGTCTTTTAAGCGTGAATGAGAAGCGTTTCGCAGCGATCGATGTCACGTGTTTATTTTTTTTCTTTCTAATATTCGAATCTCACAATGAAAAATCAAATGCCATCCCTCCAAACAAATATATTCGTATATTCTGGTCCAGCTGTAGTTATTGGTTGAACATGGTTTATTGTAACAAACAAATAAAACATGGAAGGATGATTTTAACGTTTGGGGAGAGAAATTAAATAAAGCTTTGAATCTCCCATTTGAACAAAATAAGGAATAGTTATTTCTCTTTATATTAGACAAGAATAAAAAGCTGCTCTTCTTCTTGAACAGCAGATATGAGAGCAATGTGTGCAGGTCGTGCTGGATGGATGGAAACTGAAATGTGGAGATAACTTGGATGGGTTGTCTGATATAATTGGTCTGGATTCTATAATTCCATACAAAATATATTATTGAAAATACAATACAACTTTTGCTTCTCTACACGAGAGGGCTACTAAATTAAAACATGGGCAAAAAAACTAGTATATTTAATAACAGTAATATATTTCAGTCCTTACTTCTTCAGGCTAATCCAAACTTTTATTTTGACAGGTTGTACTAAACACCTTAAAGTTCTCAGTTTGTGTATTTGATGATTAGTCTTTTTAATAAAATGATAAAATGATCATTAAGTGTTCACTGAGAGCAGCTCTGGATATGTTCACGTCTTCACGTAGTGAGTGAG
Organism: Enteromius viviparus; assembly: GCA_032353835.1. Lineage (NCBI taxonomy): Eukaryota > Metazoa > Chordata > Actinopteri > Cypriniformes > Cyprinidae > Enteromius > Enteromius viviparus. The sequence goes on from JAUCNO010001888.1 coordinate 1,364,921, forward strand.
ACAGCAGACGCTTTAAAAGCACGAGCATCACGCGCACTTGAGTGTGTACTAGATCTACTACAGGAGGAACAGCGCTGCTCTCTCACACAGAGACACAGAATATCAGATCACAGTATATGGCGCTGTATATTCACAGACCGCGGTTTGATTTACTGCACAGCTAGATGTTGATTTATACATTACATGACTGGATTCCCTCTGCATCACAGAAATAATACAGCTTTAATATGTTTGTTCACACGGAGGGATGGTGCTCGCCAATATGGGAGAACATGTGGATATCCATCTTCAAGGACAACCCTGCGATCATTTTTCAGATACCCAAAATATTGCCATACTGCCATAGAGATAGATAGAGATTAGGACTAGCAGCCTCTGTATCAGACTTATGCTCCGCTGTGTGGGAGGAGTCTTAGCAGTCGAGCGCAAAGATCTGGTTTCATTTTTAATGTAATAAGCAATATGATAATCATACATGTCAATATCACGATAAACCGCCATACCGTATACCGTTACAACCCTACAACAGAGTCAAAAAATACATTCTTAAGACACATATTACCTGTATAAACAGATTTGATTCAGAACTGCTTTTATATCCTCAGAACTCAACACAGAGCTGCTCATGTTTTATTATATCATTTGTTCATAACAATGTCTGCTTTACTATTAATAAATAAACACAATCATCTGTCAGTAAGAAGGAGCTTTGTGTGAATTGATCTTTAATAAAACATTACATAACAGGATAATTGACACTTGATGATATGACCTGAACTCTGTGTTCATTTATAGATTTGATACAGCTCTAAAATCACGCTAATTTATTAAAATCTTGTTGCCAAGACATGCAGAAACATGCATTTACCTGCATTTCACAGTGGCTTTAACTCAGACCCATACTGACAGGATTGAAAGCTTTTAGAGGAGCAAAAATGAAAATGAGCTGAAGACTTTCAGACCATCTGATCAGGATGAGTCTGTTTCTTCATCAGATCTGGAGAAGTGTGTTTCTGTAATGGATGTGAATGGGTGCCGTCAGAATCAGAGCTGATCAATAATCCACAGCACTTCTGTTAACATCTGGAGAAGATGAAAGATCAGACCAATCCAGCGTATTTAACTAAAATATGAGTCCATATTAACATTTCCTGTTTCTGACGGCACCCATTCACATCCATTTTCTCCAGATCTGATGAAGAAGCACACTCATCCGTCTCTGAAAGTAGTTATTGGTGGAGATGCTGCTTCTGTCACGGAGTGTGAGTGTGTGTTATTATTAACTCCTTCATCTGACGTGACAGATTTAATGTTGATTAAGATAAAGCTGATGATCCTGGTGGTGTTTCTTGAGTGTTTTTCACACTAACCCTCATTTCAAGCTTGGCTTTGCTCCGCTGACACCCCCCCGCTCCCTCACACCCCGGTCCTGTGCTTGTGAATGTGTTTTAATATGTATTCATGTTCATTGGTGTAGTTGTTTGTGTAGTAAAGGAATAGAAATGAAGAGTTCCTCGCTCTGGTGAGAACAAACACTGCATGACTGATTCAGTCTCAGATGACTTCAGTTCACTTCAAGAGAGTTATTATTTATATATTTAAACTATACTAACTCTTTGTTATAAAGTTACTTTATACTATATAAGTATGAAGCAGGGTATAGTTAACAAACAAAGAAATAAAATAAAATATTATTATAAATTGGCTTGTTGCCAAGTCAACATTGTTTATTTTCATTTAGTTTAATGAACTAAAATAAAAAATAAATAAACAATATAAATAAAAAGAAATGAATATTACTAAAAACTGAACTATATTTCAACAAAAAATGAACCAAATAAGTGAAAAATACACTGAAAAATTACTAAAACTTATTATTTTTTATTCATTTCTATTTCTATTTTATTATTTTAAGTAGTTTTAGTTACTTTACTTCAACAATTATGTATTATTATATTTATATTAAATTATTGTTAACTAAAAGTAAACCATAAAATCTTTTATTTCTTGAAATTAAATAATTTAATGGTAAAATAAGTTACTTAAAAAATATGAAATAAAATAGTTATAAAATGTTTTGTCATTTTATTATTATTATTGTTATTATTATTGTATTTCTTATTTCTAGTTTATTATTTTAAGTATTTTTTGTTTAAGTTACTTTAGCTATTATGTATTATTATATTTATATTATATTATTGTAAACTTAAAGTTACCCATAAAATCTTTTCTTCTTGAAAAAAAAAATATTTTTAAGGTAAGATATAAGTTACATAAAAAATATTAAATAAAATCATTTTATTTTATTTCATCATTTTATTATGTTAATACTTTGTTATTTTTTTATTATATAAAAAATGGTTGTTTGTTTTCTAGTACATAAAGCTAAACTTAATGAAAACACTAAATGTTATCTAGACAATTAATTTTATTTAGTTTTTAAAAGCTTTTCTTTATTGTTCAGTTAAAACAGATGCTATATTCTGACCTCTCTATCTAAATGACCAGCATGCACGTCTGAAACGACATGAGGGCGAGGACATGTTCATTTACGGATGAGTTATTCCTTTCTAATGTGTGTGTGTGTGTGTGTGTGTCACCTGCTGATGGGCATCACCTCGCCCTCTCTTACAGATCCATTACCTAATGATCCTTTCTGCAAACTGGGCCTACCTAAAGGACGCCAGTCACTTGCATGCGTACCAAGACATCAAAATGAAGGAGGAGCGGGAGCTGCAGGACATCCAGTCACGCTCCAAAGAGTGCCTCAACTCCTACTCGTAAAGAGGTTAACACTGCCAACCACCGCTAACCAGCCCTAACTCACTAACCCGCTCCGCTAACCGCAGTCTGTGCTCATCTCACTCTCCTGTCAAACATCAGATTCTGACGTTTGCCTTAAAATCCTGCACACTTCTATTTATATGATCACCTGATTGTTTGATGATGAAGAATAACATGCACTTGCTTTATGAACATGTTTCACATCCTCCCAGTCTTTCTGTTTAAATGATAGTTGAATAATAACAGAGGGATCCCTCTGAGGTGAACTGCATGTGTGGAGATGCTACGTGAACCGAACACGTGATGCAGCACGTCACGCTTTGGCTCAGAGGAAATTCTGAGGAAAATGTCCAAACTGAGAGATGAACTCACAGAGAAGAGAAAAAAAAGTCAGGAATGTTACAAAAAAATGACAATTAAAAGCCATTAGCTCTTCTTTTTTATTATTGTAGCAACGGCTTATTTGAAAAAAAACAAACTCAAAGCTGCAAGATAAAAGTCTGAATTACAAGTAAAACAATTAAATCACAAGATATAATTTATTGAGAAAGTCCACATTGCAAAATAAAAACTGCTAAATAAATAAATAAAAATTAAGAGATACAGTCATATTTGTGAGATCAGAGTTGATAAAAGTCGAATTTGTGATATTATAAAAAATAGCATCTGAAAAAAGTCAGAATTTTTCAGAAAAAGTGAAAAATGCTAGATAGAAAGTAAAAAAAAACCCTACATTTCAAGATGAAATAAGAAAAAAAATTGGGAGGAAAAAGTCATAGTTGCGAAAAAAAAAGTAAGTCTAAACTGTGATATGAGAAGCGGCAAATACACTCATGATCGAGAAAACTTCAGATAGAAGTCATATTTCTGAGAAAAAAAACATTATATATATATATATAAGTCAGAGATGCAAGCTGTGAACTTTAAGTCAAAAGTTCTGAAAACGTCTAAATTTTTGAAATGAATAAAAGTCAGAACTGAGAGAAAGTCTTCAGAGTTTGTGTAATTTTGAGGAAAAGTCAAGATTCTTTGGTAAAATCACATTTGCTTTTTAATGTAGAGCTTCATGATTATTTTGATTCTGTGGTGGAAACCAGAGCTTCCAAACCTTCTTCTCTTTTAGTTTTTACTGAATCGTCAGTGTAAAACTGTCTCGACGTGTGGCCGTGGGTTGAGCACATTGCATTGTGGGATACTGGCGGAGTGCTGATGGTGTTTGTCAGAAGGTTTCACACTACCTCACATCACCTCTGTTATTAATTACGGTCCAATCTCCCACAATTCACCTTCACCTTCCAGAACTGAACCTGCTAGATCACTGAAGAACGAGAACTTGAGCAGCTCAAGCCTCCAAACACCAACCAACACTTTTCTAATCATTTGTTTTTAACAACAAATCTTACTTTGATTGTAGAAATAAATTTCTTTTTTACATGAAAGTAATTAGATTTGGAGGATTTTACCTTTTTTTGTTTTCTTACCAAATTTTGTAAATGATAACATTGCAGCTGCTCATCTTTTATTTTATTTGTATTGTATTTTAATGTTTACTTTTCTCTTATTTCTTTTAGTTTTTTTAATAATGCATTATATTTGCGTCAGTGTGAATGTAAAGTGTGAGCAGCACAAATCAAAAAAATAAAATTATATATATATTTCTATTATAAAAAATAAAATATATATGTAATTTTTCTCCAGTGTTTTTGGGAGGGATACAACAACGCTAACAAAACGTGTCACTGTAAATACTGACTTTTCCTCACTGTTTGTGTTCACTCATGGTTTGACTGGAGGTCATTTCTATTGACGTGTCGTAGGCAGCATTTGCCAGATTTAAAAGTTATAATATGCTTTGTGTTAATCTGTGTCATGTGTTCACATATACTGTATGAATTCTGTATAATACTGTCTTTTTAACCTTATAGTCTGACAATATTTTTCATTCATTTTAGGGGATCCTCTTAGTTTATACTGATATTTTGAATTGTAAAAAAAAAAAAAAAAAGAAGAAAAAAAAATTCTGCCCAAACTGTTCATATAATACCCTTTTATAAGCCCCAAGACTTTTTTTTTTTCCAATAATTTCCCGAAATGTTTTGATGTATTATGCATGTTTTTGAACGCTTTAAACTCTGGTTCAGTCCTGAGACTCTGTTCTGGTGGATTGAGAAAATATGAAAAGCTGCCCAAAACTGATGATCTGACGTCAGAGACGCTGAACGTGTGTTCAAACCAGCTAGTGTATTTTATACAAAAATAAAACCGAATAAAAGACTTCCTGTGTCACTGAGTTTTCCTTCAAATCAATGAACTGCTTCTGTGTAAATATAATATCCTCAGTCAACAGCAGAACAAGACATATTCATTTATTCAAGCCAGCCTTAAAACCAGTACAAACACTCATTCACACAAATCATCTGAAAACATTTTAAAAAACAGTACATTATACTTTTAATGTTTAAAAAAAAGCTATAAGCTCTCTATAAATCATGCAGCTCGTCCAGCAGGTGAATGAGGCCAGGTGTTGTAGTTTATCACCAGAAGTCTTCGTCCGGTTCCTCGTGGGACATCAGATCCACGCTGCAGAACAGATGAAGGTCAGGAAGAGTTTCTGGAGGTTAAACAGGGACTCACACAAACACACATCGTTACCTGCGCTCGTTATTCTCAGACTCCTCCTGACTCTGCTTCTCTGACACCTCTTTATCTGGACTCTGCAGTCAAACACAACTAATTATTACCTCCTACTTCAGGTAAAAATCAAATAACAGGAAATGTATTCTACTTTGCTAAAGAGATAATGGACACATTTAAACACAGTTTTTAACGCTGACAGAAGTAGTGCTAAGAGATCAGACCTGCTGCTTCTGTTTGTCCTGCACGAGCATCATCATGTATTTCTGAAGAGGATTGGCCAGATCAGCTCCTCCTGAACCCTCCTCCTCTGCGGCTCCTCTCGGTGATGTCACATGACCCTCTGTGTCCTCTCTCTCAGCTGGAGTCTGTTCCTCCTCGTGTCCATCCTCCTGAAGGAAGATAAACAGAAATTAAACTAATGAACTTTAGATTCGGTCGTTAACAGAGAGTCATTAGATGCATCACCATCACTCAAAAATACACACAAACCAAAAGAAAGAGAAGTCAATCTAGAAAGTGAAGTGAAGTGTTAGTGTGTGAATGTCTGACCAGCTGCTGGAGTCTGTGCAGCTCTCGCTCCTCTCTCTCCTGAGCTTCCTCTCTCTCCCTCTTCCTCCTCTCCTCTCTCCTCTTCCTCTCCTCCTCCCAGCTCCTCTCCTCCTCCTCCTCCTCTGCATCTGAAACACCACACAAACACATGAGACACACAGCGATGAAGAGCATCACGTGATCAGTCACATGACCGTCTCACCTGCGAGTGACTCCTGCAGCTTCTCCAGAACACACTCCTGATCCACAGACAGCACTGAACACACACACACACACACACACACACACAGATCAAACATACACCAGAAGAGCTAAACTACAAGCATGTCTAAGATTCATTTCTTTAAAATACTTCCAACACTAGACTTTTGAACAGTAGTGATTTTCTTGGCTATTTCTCTATATAAATGAGTTGAGGTAGCAGAGTGTGTACGTGGCACGGGGTCGCTGAGGTCGTGAAGCGTGATCTTCTCCGGCTGAGGTGAAGACTCTTCAGAGGAACTGGAGATGACCTCCTGAAGTCTGGGTGGACTGTCAAATCAGAATTACAGCAGAAATAAGTGCATTTATCAGCACAAGTTTGATTCAGTTGATAAATGAAAAAAGCTTTTGTTCCACCTTTGCAGTAAAAAACACGTTTCAGAAGATGCCTTGAATATAAACATCATAATAACTGCTAGACACCTAACATTTCCTGTACAGCAGCTTTGCTATGATTTGCATCAAGAAAGCATTTTACAAAAAACCTGAACCGAATTTTATTGGTCTGAAGTATTCAGAGTAAACGTGATTACAAACAAGTACAGGTAAAGAATGAGCTTGTAGTCAGCATCAGGGTGAAGGGGAGCTGGTGACCTGTGACTGTGTCGAGTGGTGCTCTTCATCCGAGGGCTGCTGGGAGGACTGATGGAGGAGAGGCTTTCTACAGCCGGGATCGGAGACATCTGTCTCTCTGGAAACACCAGCACGGCTCTCTCAGAGTCCGGACTCGTCCTCCGACGCTCTTAAGAGAAAAACACACACAAACACCGCTTTTACAACCTTCTCACAACCTTCATTCTCCAGAATCAACACGCTCCCTACATCAATACACGTCTCTATTGGTCAGAAAGTCCAGATGTTCCAGACCTTGTGTGAAAGGGTCGTGATCGGCGTCTGCTCCGTGTGTTCTCAGCGGTGTGGAGGACAGACGTCTGGCTGGAGGAGAGACGAGTCTGACCCTGGGCGGTGCTCTACAGGTCACTCTGGGAGGAGTGAGGTCTCCGGCAGCCGCTCGAGCCGCTCTGTGCTGGTGGCTCCTGTAGGCCTCCTCCAGACGCTCGGCTTCCTGCTCCAGCTCTCGTATCCGGGCCAGAGCGCCGCTCACCAGCTCAGAGTCACGCTCTGCAGGCCCCGGGCCCCTGAGGGCCGGCCCTGCTTCAGATAAATCAGTGTGAGACGTGGCTCTGGGCCTTCGGAGCAGAGCGGAGTCTATGTAAAAGTCGGGAGGAAGCAGCCTGTCAGGAATCAAACTCAGAACTGAATGCTCTAGCAGGGAAGGCTTGGGATTGCGGAGGATCTCGTTCTCCAGAGCTGCTCCGATCATGGAACAACACCACAAACACAAGAGAGGAGAGAGACAGGGTTTAGAGAGCCACCAAACACTGATCCAAGATCACGGTTCCCACAAACATCAGCTCAGAACAGTTCATTGAAGCCAACATTAGAAAAAGACTCTTTTGAACTACGATTCATTACTAAGAAGAATCATTCACTGAAGAACGATTCAGAATAATAACTTACTTGTTCAGTTTCTGGCTAAATTAAATGTTTAATTTCTGTTTTTTTTAGTTTGAACTAAAACTAATGAAGAAAAATCTGTCTCAAAATGATTCATTAAGAAGAACTCGAGGTTAAGAAAGCTGTATCTTCACTCAAGAAGTGTCTGAGTTATTTGATGTCCGGGGGAACCCTGGGTGAAATAAATACACGTCTGCAAGTGTTTTTCCTGCAAATTCAGAAGCATTCACAGAATATGAAAAGATTCAAGGAAACCACCACCAAAGGAAGATTATTGAGAAACATCTCTGAACCGAACGCAGCCTGCTGGGAGAAGCTTCAGACGCTCAGACTGAACGGTCTTCACCTTGCTGTGTCTGCTGGAGCTGGAGCTTGATGTCTTCAGCGTGAGAGTTCATCCACTTCAGCCGCTCCTCACACTCCAGCAGCTGCGTCTTCAACAGCCCACACTGCTGCACCTGCTCTCAGACAAACACCACATCAGATCCATCAAACATAGATCAACACAACACCATTCACTGCAGAATGATTCACAAGCAAAACGATTATTGTTATAACTATTACAATATAATATTACATATTTAAAAAAATTAATACATTTCCCTAAAATTCTCATTAAATATGAATGTTTCACATTTTATTATTGTTGTTATTATCATCATCACTAATATTAGATTATTTTATAATAATAATAATAATAGTAGTTAAATATTAAAATTGTTCTTGTTATTAATACTATATTTGTTATTATTATTATTATTATTATTAAAATGTAACAATTCTCCCCCAAATTCTCATTATTGTAAATAATTTGGGTATTTTATTTTTGAGTAATTATTTATTATTATTAAAGATGTAATTTGATTTCTTATTTTTGCCTTTTATTTTTTAAGGTCATATTCTTAATGTTTAATTTTTATTTATTTTGTATAATTAAGCACACTTTCCCCAAAATCTTCAGCACTGTAATGCATCTGCATCTCAATAATATTATTATTAATATTATTACTTTATCAAATATTAACACTTTTTAAAAATGCAGGTAACGTAATGCTTTATTTTACAGTTACACCTATTACTAGAATATTAGCCAGTTATTAGAGCTGATTAGGGACATATTAATGTCTTATTCTATTCTAATTAAGAATTAATTGAGGGAAAAGTCATAATTAATAGTTAACAAGTGTTATCTATTCTAAAGTGTTACCAAAATGATTTCCCTTCTTTTTAGTGTAGTTCATCTGAATCTTACAATACTTTTGGTACTACTACTAATACAAATAATAACTTTTTAATAAAAAAGTAAATTTTTTCTTTCCCTCCTGTGCTTCTGAATGTCATCTTCCTGTCAGTAAAATGTGAAGTGAAGCACTCATGTTTCTCTGGGACAGACCTCGTGCTGCAGCTGTGTGTGTAAGACACTTTTCTGCGTCTCGAACTCGTCCTCGTCCAGCTTGCGTGCGGTCTCCAGTCTCCGGAGCTCGGCCTGCAGCGCTAGCTGTTCTTTAGACGGAGCGCTGAGCTCTGAAACACAAACACACCTCATCACACGCTCTCCGAGCCTGACTTTCACTTTGACTTTGTTCAGACACACAGTGAAAATCAGACTTGTTTGTGCATCCAATGTAAGCTGATAATGGAGAGAGCAAGAAAGCGTGTGGTGCAGCGAGTATCAGGCCAAGCTCTGAAGCGTTCCTCTGTCCTTCACCCCCTGCGCTCCTCTTTTTCCCAGCTAACACACAAACCCAGCCAAAAGAGGCAAATTAACAAGCAGAGCACATCCAAACAGACCACTTCTGTGTTTGTTAACCCTGCTTGACCCCGTTAGACTTCAGACTGAACCGCTCAGTGTTGATTTCAACAACAGCATCTTTCCCAGAACTCCCAGCACATTTCTGCATATTTAGTCTGCAAATGTTTGCTGTTTGTTTTATTCCTCCTCAGAATAGACAAACAAACAAACGTGAAGAAGCTTTCCATGCTGCTGAAACATTATTGATATCGATTATGAGGGATGGAATAAAGTTTGTTTAATAATTTATTAAAAAAATAAATGTTTTTCCAAATCATAAAAAAATAGATTTTGACTGACAGTGTGAAAGTTTTTTTTAAAGTTGTTTTTATACACTTTTGTTTTTTACATTTATTATTGTAATGTATTATATATAAATTTATTATTGCATCAACAACAGCAACTATATATCTATATACAGTATATATATATTATTTAATATTAATAAAGATTTATTACTTCTAATATTATACATATATGTATATATATTCGTGCTGTCGTCAAACGATTAATTGCAATGAACTGCATCCGAAATAAATATTTTTTTTAACAAAATATGTGTGTTTCTACTTTATGCATATATTAAAACACATACATGCAATATATATATATATATATTTTTTTTTATTATGTTTGATATTATAAATATTTTTTAATATATAAACATAAAATATTTGTTTTATAAAATATATACATGCATGTGTTTTTATTTATATATACATAAGAAATTTACAAAGTATACACAAATACATTATGTAAAGAATAATGTTTTAATTAATCACAGCACTAATATTATATGTGTGTGTATATACTAATTGTATAAAATTGTTAAACTTGTGTCGATGCAGATTTCATCAGTCGGATCAGTATGTATTATCAGATGTAATAATGCTTCTGAGCAGAACTGGGAAGCTTCACCTCGTCTGAGTCTCTGGTTCTCCTGCCGGTTCTCCTCCAGCTGTGTCTCCAGCTGTCTGATGTGCGTCTGCAGCTCCAGCAGGTCTTTCTTCAGCGCTGGATAGTCGCTCAGGTTCTCCAGTCTCTCTCGCAGGAGCTCGTTCTGTTGGGTCAGGAGAGACGCCTGCGATCTGGACGACTCCAGCTCCATCTACAGCATCAACACATCATCTCAGAGGCATAAAATCAGCTTACATAGTTTTAGTACAGATGGATTGTGGGATGTGTATTTTACCAGCAGACGTTTGACTTCTGATAAACGTCTCTCATGCTCTTCTGCTCTGGCCTCAGTAAGAGCAGATTCTCTCTGCAGACGAACCGTTTCTTCTGCACACAGAAGAATAAACCATCAACGATAACTTGATGAGTGAAGATCAATAAAACACTGTGTACAGTATCCTCTCTGAACACACACCTTTAATTCTGTGCTCATTCTCTGTCAGTGACTCCGTTCTCTTCACGTAATCCTCCTTCAGCTCCAGCTGATATCTAAAACAGTTTATGATGTTTCACTTTACAAAAACACACGATGCCAGTCTAAACTTTGTGTATTATCAGAATTATGGAAAATAGTATTCCAGTTTAAAGCAGCTGTGTTCTGTGTGAGTCTGTGTTAAAGTGTGTTATAATATGATAATATACTGATTTACTGCTCAACACACACTTCTGATTGTTATGTTGAAAACAGGTGTGCTGCCAATATTTTTTGTATAAACTGTGATGCACTTCATTTTTCTGGATTTACAGATGTATATCTTTTATTTGAAATAGAAATCTTTTGTAACATTATAAACTCTCACTGTCATGTTTAATAAATTCATTGAATTCTTTTTAAATAAAAGCATTAGTTTAATTAAATAACATCTTACTTGCTCCAAACCTTTGATCAGAAGTATATGTAGAAAATGAAAGTTAATCTTTCATCAAGGATTGAACCAGAGTCCGAGAGCGCCACCTGCAGGACATTAATAAATCAACAGAAAGGAATAGATTAAAAGCCTTACTTCTCTAACTCGCTCTTCAGTTTCTGGTCAAAGGTGTCTTCCATGGTCTTCACGGACAGCTCTCTCCTCCTCAGAAGATCATCCATGGTCTTTACCTTCTCCTCATGCAGCTTACAGGTTCTGCATCATTAAACAATATTACAATATTCATTTTTATAGAAGAGGCTCCATGATATCATAAACAAGACAATTCAGTCAGCAGTGAAATGACTCATGTCACCAGGAAGTTTGTTTGATTTATATATTTTCAGTTTTTCCATGTTATGAGCTCTTCATACAGTATATTTGTTAATTTCTTTATTTAATATTTCAGTTTAAGTTTACTAACATTAGTGCTTCCTAAAAGTGATCCCAGTTACATGTGTTTTGTCATGTATTATTATTTATTTATAGTTTTGTAATGTTAATACTTAATCATCCTTAAACTTCTATAACATGCTGTGCTCACTTGTCAAAGGCCTCCATCCTCTGTTTGAGCTCCATCTCTCTGCTCCGCACAGATTCGATGTCTTTCAGCAGGGCTTGTCTTTGTGTATAAATGTCCTTCTCCTCTATCTGGATCAAATGAAACGTTACAGATTAAAGAATGGTTTAGTATGTATTTTCTGTCAGCAGTGAGACTCAGTACCTCCTGTTGCTTCTGTAACCTCTCGATGGCGTTTTTCTCCCGGCTCATCAGAGCCTCAGACTTCAGCTCAAACGTTCTCTCCATGTCTCGCCGCAGCTCCAGGATCTCTCTCCTCGAGGCCTCCTTCTCGTCTCTCTTCACCTTCACCATCTCCACCTCCATGAAGTGCTGCAGCTGCGTGAAGACGGTACAAACGCTCTCTTGAGATCTATCAGGGTGTAAACTCCTGGACCTGATGCTGGAATAAACCCTGACAGACCTTAGCTTCGAGCTCCACCTGCGCTTGCTCCTGGATCTCCTTCCTGTACTCCGCCAGCTTGACCTCGACTGACGCCCAGCGGTCACCTCTGGACCGAAGCACTTCAAACTCCTCGTCAATCAGCTGCAGCTTCTCCACTTACAAACAATCAGAGAGGAAGCGGACATCTTCATAATGTTTAATATGAATGACACACATTTCAAATAAACAAGTGAAATCAAATCCAGATGTTTTTGCAACTAGGCATAGATTTGGGCAGAATCAGTGAAATTCAGTGCTAATGGAGACACTTTTAGATCATTGATTTGACCTCAGAGAGTGATTACGGGTCAAAAGTTGTTGTTTTTGAAAATCTTCTCTTCTGTTCACCAAGCCTGCATTTATTTGATCAAATACTGTGATTTGTTTAAATACAGTACAAATTGTGAAATATTATTAGCATTTAAAGTAAGTGTTAAAGTGTAATGTATTTCCTCCAGTCTGCAGTGTCAATTTAATGCATCCTTTACGGATAGAAATATGGATTTCTTCTTTGTTTTTATTGCCTTTTCTTTTCAGCTGCGCATTACAGAAATAAATCACACTTTAATATACATTCACATAGAAAACAGCTATTTTAGGCAGTAATAATATTTCACCATTTTTACTGTATTTTTTAATCAAATAAATGCGTCCCTGGTAGACGATGACTGATTTCTCTGTATGTTAAAATAGGGACTATTTATTTACTTTTGTCATTTATTCTGAGCACTGTGGGCACTTTCCTGAGGGCTGAAATGTTTAATGAACACATGGTGAGGTTTGTGAACGGTGGGTCGTCCTGTGGAGAGTCTGGATGTGAGTAAAGGCTTACCGAGTGATTCTTTATGAGCTGATATGGAGGTAGACTGGGTGGAAGCATCGCAGCAGGCTCTGGAAACATGATGCTCAGTGAGCTCTGTGAAGAGACTCATCAGGAAACCTGCACAGATTCAACAACATTCTTCATCGAGAGAATCTCACTAAACTATCCATCTGCAGAGGGATTTACTAACACAAATCTAATGAAAAAGATTTTTATATGCGTGTATATATGTATAATTGAACACCATATCAGCAGAAATGCTTACATTCAGGGGGAAATCAATAGTATTATGATTACAATATTAATAGATTGTTTACAATAATTAAACATTTTTATCTAAAAAGCAATCAACAGTGAAAAAATTATTTAGATTAAATTTGTAAATGTAATGTATGATTGAATTATTCCAGGAGAAACCTTTTTTAACCTTTTTTATTTAAATAAATAAATATCAAATATATAAAATAAATATATTTTCTGAATAAAAAAATTGGAATATCATTTAAAGGTTTTTTAATTTGTTAATCAAGCACACTGTAAAAATTCAAATGTAAATATTATCTCCCATTTAATAACATGTGTTAATTGGTTTTTCTTTATAATTATTTCAGAAATGTAACAATTAAATAGTTATTTTCTAAGTAAATCCTACAGTATTTTTGTAGCTGTATGATCGTATCGTACCTGTCTGTCCCTTCTGAATATCTGATACCTGCCCAAACGTGAAGAAACAAGAAACAGGGAAATTGATTAAAGCTAAACAACAACTGATTGAACACAGAAGCATGTCTTCTTCTCACTGAATAATGGTTTTATTACCAGAGATGTGTATAACGGTGTGTGAGGGCTGATCTTCATGAGCTGCAGAAGCTCTCTGCCTGATAACACCTACACAAGTCCAACAAAAACAAGTTTAAATCGGTCAAATCATGCTTTTCCATGAAGTTCACTCATAGTATTGTTCTGAACATATTAAATAATGCTTCTTCCATTTTCCTAACTGCCTCTTGTGACAAAATCATACGACGGAATAGCAGATCTTTACAGCGTTATGAAGAGATGTGGAGTCACCTTGTCTTTGGTCATCCCGCACTCGGGGAGGAAGACGGACAGCGTGTAGTCACAGCCGATGCTCCGCAGGTGATGGACGATGACACTGTTACACGCGGTCACTAACACAGAGTGAGCATCTCCTCTCCGCACCGCCGCCGGCTGCAGCTCCTGGATCAGCTGGTTCCTCAGCTGCGTCTGCAGAACACACCAGAACACACTGAGCCCTGACTGGAGCTTCACCAGGAAGAGTGTCCATACTGAAGGACAGGTTATACACACTTGTGTAGCTTGAATGTATGAGGTTTTCAGTGCTTTCCAACTCTTCCAGTCTCACAGATCTGACACACACAGTGAGCTGGATAAACTGGAAAAGGGCTTGTTTTTCTGACAGTGGCAAGTCTTGATAATAAGTATAATAAGACAGAAGTTTGGTTTCTCCTGGTCGTTGTTAGGGTACATTAAGCCACGTTAAGCTCTTTCCTTATAATGGACTTCCATGGGGGCGAAATCGCTTAACCTGATATTATTCACTTTATCTGTCGAATATGGGCTCGAGCTTTTGACAGTGGTTGGTGATTATTACAAGAAAGGAGATTTGGGCTTCCCTCGTCATTTTTTAACGTTACATTATTACATTATTCGTTTTACAAAGTCCCCGAAGAGAAACAGAATGAGAGACGGCTGTAGAAAGCAATTTTTGGTCTCTTCAGGTCAGTAAAACATCACTATTTTGACTTTATCAATACAATAATGATGAATCTGAGGAAACTCTCTGACCTTTAGCGCGTCCAGAAGCCCGCGGCTCTTGAAGGTCTGATAGAGCTTCTGTCGCATCTCTTCCGGAGACAAACTCTCCTCTTTACCGGCAGACATGATCACTCACCGATAAACACCGACACTCATGATAATTGATGCACAGTTACAGAGTTAATCGACCGGGGACGCGCCACGGTCCGTTCCTTGGCAACGCGCGCTACAGCGCTTTAAAAATCCTAACTGACAACAGACTGTTGTGTATCCGGATTCGTCGTTATGACGTAAGGCTCGCTAAGCGCTCTCATTGGCTGTTTTGTGTCAGCTGGGTGGCAGCACCGGAAACAGGAACTATTATGATCGCGTATGATCCTCATCTGCTGTAGTTCAGCTTATGTTTTATTGTTACTCAAAATATTTGCTTTGTGACTTACATAATTAGATATTTAATTAAATGCGGTGTTTTTAGAATGTGTAATTTCTGAAAAAGCGCCAAACTAAAGTCATTACTGCTGTGGTAAGATGTGTTTACGTGTTCATCAGTGTTTATGTACATTACTCTTCGATAACTGACTGCTGATGTCATGTTTACAGCTCTAAACACTGATTATTCACCATGTCGGGGAGTTTTTATTTCGTCATGGTGGGTCATCATGATAACCCAGTGTTTGAGATGGAGTTTCTTCCTCCTGGAAAGTCGGAGTCAAAGGTGAGCATCATATTATATGATATTACAGTTACTGTGACAGTGATATGATTTTGTTTATGGCTGAACAGCAGGATGACCACAGACATCTGAACCAGTTCATCGCTCACGCTGCTCTGGATCTGGTGGATGAGAACATGTGGCAGTCCAACAACATGTACCTGAAGACTGTGGACAAATTCAATGAGTGGTTTGTCTCTGCCTTTGTCACAGCTGGTCATATCCTTATCAAAGACATACTTATCCATATGCATTATTATATAGCTAAATAAACCTGTTTTATTTATGTAATTTCTGTTTTAATTTTAGTATATTTGATGATAATTATATATTTTTTTATTTTAATAAATTTACATTTCATTTTATATTAATTGTATGTATTCATATTTGTTTGTATGTATCTATATTACTTATAAATATGTATATATTTTTTTTTTCAATACATTGATTTAAACTACGTTCACTTAAATATATATATATATATATATAAGTGGTGAATTTATATTTTATTTCAAGTAACAGTTTTGGTTACCTATAATAACCGTTTGTTATATGTATTTATATTATTTATAACTATCTGTGAATATGTATTATTTTATTTTATTTCAATACATTGATTTAAACTATGTTCAGTTATATATATATATATATATATATATATATGTTTACATTAATTTCCAATTTTGTATAACAAAGTAGGTAGTGCACCATAACCATCAGATTTTTATTTCAAGGCTCATAAATGTTTAGCACTTAAATATTTAAATAAGTGTCAAGGTGAAGAAGCTATAATTAACAGACCTATTGCATTTATTATTTCTTAACTTTCCTTGCATACATATGAGATTTATTATGCTCCATGATGTTCGGCAAGAGGACGGAATCAAGAACTTCTTTAATGATGTTTATGATCTCTACATCAAGGTAAAATCTGTATTATTCTGTAGTGATGTTTCAGTGCCATATGAGTGCATTGCATTTGTTTTATAATATTTTTTGTTTTTACCCAGTTTGCAATGAATCCCTTCTATGAAGCCAACGCACTGATCCGCTCCACAGCTTTCGACAGGAAAGTGCAGTTTCTGGGGAAGAAGCATCTGCTCAGCTGATTCCTTTTATACATGAACTCTTGTTTTTGTATTTTTGTTGTCATGCATAAATATACAGGTGTGCAGTTCATACTCATCACTGCCTGCTTATATTAACACTCTCACCTACTACTGTACAACACATGAAGTGTGAATAACAATGAAGTGTGTAATAGCAAAAAAATAAATGTCTGCTCATAAACCCTTAAAACGTCACAATTATTACCTGTATGATGATTTTGTAAATTATGGTTGTCCAAAAATATCCTCACATTAAATAAACAATTTCATCAAGTACTGTCCATTACTTCTTTAATTGTACAATATTGACATTTTAGTGCTTCTTTTCAAAGTAAGTGCTTCATCTCTTCACCTCATCCATGTTTTTAGTACAAGTACTGTATATATATTTGGCACTCTCTACATAATTATGTTAATATATATTAGAAATCAGCCACAGTGTATGAACGCCTGTCCTGCATAAGTTAATCGAAGTTACAGGAAAAGAAAATCACATAAAACGCACTGCAAGAAAAAAAAAATCTGCATTTGTGTCTTTCTTTCAAGTAAAAAATATGAACATCCTTAAAACAAGAAGCATTTCCTTAAGAATAAAACAGATGTGACAGACTCATTTTAGTGCACTTTAAAATAAACAATAGATTTATTTATTTATTTAACTTAAAATTTAAATTCATGTGTCCGGTGAAATTAAGCGTTTAAGCTGTGATTCTCAATTCAAGTAAACTCCTCTTGTTTTATGGACATTTAGATATTTTTAATAGAGAAAAACAGTGTTTTTGCAGTGCATTTATTGCATTTTAACTGCCATGCGAGACTAAATGAAATCTGACTATCTATGCGAAAAACCTGCTCAAATCCCATAAGACAGATCTATATAAAAGACACCTAAATGCACAGAATCATTTCAATTCAGGCATTTCAGTTGAGATACAAGAGCATCACCCAATGAAAGCAACCCAGTGTTTAGAGTAAGTGCATGTCTCCCAGTAAGTGCATGTTCAAATATGACGCATAGCTAATGGAGGTAAATGTGGTCCGTTAACAGCATGCAGTGCTGCTGCGAGGCTTTCTGTGCAGGTTAACGGTGTCTGTTGGAATCAAATGCTCGTGTCGATCCTCCAGAGCCAGAACTCTTCTGACGGCTTCCTCGAACGCAACAGCGACATTAGTCGCGTCTTTAGCGCTGGTTTCGAAATAAGGATACCCTCCACTTTCCCTGCACCACTCCTGAGCTTCCTCGCTGGTCACCTGCCTCTCCGTCACGTCCACCTTGTTTCCCAGAACCACGAACGGGAAGCTGTCGGGCTCCTTGACGTCGGCGTAGAAGATGAACTCTTTCTTCCAGTTGTTGAGGTTGTGGAAGCTCTGGCTGTCGTCCACGCTGAAGGTCAGCAGGCAGCAGTCGGAGCCGCGGTAGAAGGGCGTCCGAAGGCTGCGGAACCTCTCCTGACCCGCCGTGTCCCAGATCTGTAACGTGACCGTACGGCTGTCCACCTCCAGGTCTTTGTTGAGGAACTCCACGCCGATGGTGTGAAAGAGATGGGCGTCGAACTTGTTCGTGACGTATCGGTTCATGAGCGAGCTCTTTCCCACTCCTCCGTCACCCAGGAGAATGACTTTGAGCAGGGAGGATTTGGATGACATTGTGTTTGTACTCGTCTTCCTGTGAGCTGAAGATCAGGGACATTCTTAAGACTGAAATATTAGACTGTTTATTAACACTATCGGTCAAAAGTAAGTAATTAAGACGTAGTTGAGAGAAACCAGTGCTGCATTTATCTGATTATTGTGAAATTAAAATGGTAAGATATTAATAGAATTTAATGTAAGTGTTCTCTATGTGAATATAATGAACAATGTAATTTATTTCTGTGATCAAAGCTGAATTTCAGTGTCACGTGATCCTGCAGTTTTCATTCTGATTTACTGCTCAAGAAATATATCTATTTATATTTATTGGAAATTGTGATAAACTAGCATTCAAAGATTTAATAATAAAAAAATATATATTTAATTATTTATTAATCAAGGACGCATTAAACTGATTAAGAGTGAATGTAAAGACAATGTTACACAAGATTTCTATTTCAAGTAAGTGCTGTTCTTTTGAACAGTATTAATATTTGATGTACTTAATAAATAACAATATAAAATATATATACAATACATGTGTCAAAGATGACCCCCCTCCACCCACCCCACCCCACAATGTTTTTTTTTCTCTGTTTAATGTAATTGCAATTTAGTTTTTCTCACTAAAATATAATTTATTGTAACACTCTGGTCATGCATATTCACAAAAAAATCAATTTAAGACATATACATATTAAGACATAATTTGCCACTATCCTATGTTTTGACCAATTGTCATTAAGCATTTTTTACTCATTTAAAAACATTAAAATTTAATATGCCCCATACTCGTTTTATATATTTTAATATGTACAAGTCAGAATAAGCATGCTGTTTGAACTTTTACATAAATATTGTGTTACACTGAGTTACAATGTAACATTATTTCAACCAAATTGTGTCATTTTATTCTCCAAAACCCTGATTTGAAACCTTTAAAGTAGACACTTTACTTGCATGTAATGTGCTTTCTATTTGTACATTTCTTTCTATGTGGACATCTTGTCTTTGACACACATTAAATACCTGCCATTTCTGAGCTTTTTTGAGTTTGGGGAAACTAGAAAGTAGGTTTCGCTTACCTTTACTGCCTCAGATAACTCATCGCTCAAAATCTAGAACAAAAAATAGCTTAATTAGAAATATTATCCCAACATATTACTCCAGTCAAGACACGATCTATCCAACAGACTTGATGTTTGAATGTGCTGCTTGCATAAATTATTCACTTGTTTAGTTGTATTACAGAAATACTTCAAATTAAGAACATTATATATCAGTTACTATTATTCATACATGTTTCTTCATGCAGTATAATAATGTATTGTTTATTTTCTCCAAAAGCAGAAATAAAGCCTTTAAAACTATATCAGTGATATTTTTAAAAATAATGTTTAATATTTAAACATCCGATAACTCATTTATTTTAATTATTTTTTTTTATTTGTTTCTTTAAAAATAAAAACTACATTACGTTTAAACATCCAATTAATATAAATAAAATAAATAAAACAAAATGTAAAAAAACTACACAATCTCTATATTGCAATATCAGTAACATGTATAACCAGCACTGGCTGTAAAACACTATGTAGGTCATCCTTCACTACACTGGAGACAGCTCGAGCTAACATGACTCCGGTGATGCTGGACAGAAGATGAGGTTATAGCACTACATGAAGCAGGAGGACGGTCCAGTGAGACTCACAGTAGTTCTGTCTCAGCGGCTGGCGGTCAGTCGGTCATGTGTCCAGTCTGTCCTGCATCACATGAAACTGTGTGTGTTACAATTCAGACCACATGAGTTTACACACACACTCACACAAACAAAATAATAATAATAATAATAATAATAAATAAATATATATTATACACACACCTTAAAAAAATCATAAAGCAATACAACAAACAGTATCATGAATCAAAATTAATATGTATAACAAATTGATAATAGTAATATTAGAATTTAGTTTTAATTTACTACGGTTATAATAGTTTGAATCGGGGCTGTATAATGATCATTATATTACTTAAAATAACATTTGTTTGGAGATGAAATATGAGCCGGACATGTTTTGATGATATTCTGTGTTCATTTGTTTACAAAACAGCACGAGAAGCGGT
>JAUCNO010001888.1:1400149-1424169 GCA_032353835.1 Enteromius viviparus
AATGACATATATTTTTTACACCAAATTCTCATTTCGTGCCAACACAATCTTAATAAATACTTTATATTATTCGTACGGTATTTATATTATTAGTGTGCTTGTGTTTGTGTGTGTATGTATATACATAGGCTACACATATATATTTCTGAAGGGGAAGAGGTATATATATATACTGCCATGTATAAATGTACCTCATTTTATTTTGAAATAAATTGTATTACAAAATTAAAAAGTTATAATACTATATGCAATCATATAAATGCATATTAAACATATATTACACTATTTTATCAGTTAAATTAATTACATTTATTAATTATTAAAATTATTATATAATAGCCTTAAATATATGTATACACAATTTTATTATATATAATAAATACTGCAATGAATAATTCAAAATTTGTTAAAAAAATTAAAGTTTAAATATTAACATAGAAAAAGGGAAATAAGTATATATACTGTATATACAGTATATATATATATATATATATAGTATATATATATATATATATATATATATATATATATATAATGATTTAAATACAATGATTTAACATCACATTAGGTACACAAGCTCTACATCTACAATGATGCTTCTCTTCCAGTTCAACAGTTTGAGGAAAATCTGACTCAGCATGTTAGTTCATCTCTCAGCATGTTTATATCTAGCTTCATTAATAATAACACATCCGCTTTAATGTCACAGACACCTGAAGGAAGGTCTCTGCTCTAAACGCGTATCACACTAATTAGCTTGTGTGGTAGAATGGCAGACGCCGCTGGGCCCTTTCTCTAATGTTTAACCATATTCTCCAGCACACCTGAGAACAAAGCTCTGTTTCTCCTGTGTGTGTGTGTCACTGAAGGAAGCAGCGGTTCATGAGAGGGTTACGCAGCTGAAATCCTCTGTCCGGTGTGTGTGTGTGTGTGTGTGTGTGTGTGTAACGGATGCATTAGGACGAACACACAGACAGATGGAGCAGCAGACAGAAGAATCTACTGCCCTTCCCCCGTCTCTGTTACGCAACACACTTTCACTTTAGAAGGGGTTGCAATGAGACAGGCATTGTGTACCAGACATATGAGCCAAAACAAGTAGGAAATTTATGATTTTGATCATACGCAAATCTAGGAGAAAACAATGAAAGATAAAAGACAAAGTGCTTCCCTAAATACACAGAGATGTCACATTTGACCCCAACATAAAACAAACAAACAATAAATAAATAAAATTTTGATTATTTTAAGGACCATTGGGATTTTGTGACATTACTGTTTTAATGACAATTAAGTATATATATATATACATACATAAATCTTATTTAAGGTAAAGATGTATTTATACACATTTATACACATTTATATGGTATTTGTTTACTGTCTAATAAATGTTGATTTTATTTAAAAAATACAGTATTTTATTACTGTTTACAGATATATATCTATATATATTTTTATAATGATGCAATAATTAGATACCATTCAGTTTAATAATATAACAATGTAAAAGAAAAAAATATTAAAAAATATTAAAAAAAACATTAAAAAATATTTATTTATAGATATAGATATAGAAATAGATGTAATAGATATAAATAAAATACATATAGTTATTTATATATTTTGACATTTATTAAATGCAATAAAATGTTATCAATTTAATAAAATATTATAAATATATGTATACGTTTTACCAGTTTTTATAGGTTATTATTTTATTTTTTATACTAAAAACTGCATTATAAGCTTTTTTAGCGCTGATCTCTGCTAAAATGACACAACATTGCTGTAGCTGTTTAGTAAAACACTGCATGGTTTCTAATGAGCACAGTCAGAGCATTGAGTCGGCCTGCGGGTGTCTCCTCTGGGAATATGATCATTAAACTCAAGCCTCTAGATGCTGTTGCAGTTACTCAGAGACATCTAGTATCAGAGACTACATGTGAATTAAGTGGCTTCCTGACTGCTGAGAACTCATCAGGAACGGACGAGGCAGTTTATAATGTAAAATAACTATTTTAAATTTGTACAGTATTAGAAATGTTTCTTAAGCAGCAAGTCGGCATATTAAATTGATTTCTGAAGGACACTGACAGGAATAATGATGCTGAAAATTCAGCTTTGATCACAGGAAAAAAATACAGATTAACAGATATTCTCTAAATTTAAATAATATTTTGGATCGAAAAAAGGCAGCCTTGGTGACTATAAGAGACTTCTGTACTATTCAAATGATTTAATCGTGACTTGGTTTTAGACAGCATCTCATGTTTCTTATTTAGACACTTAGGAGAAATAAAGGCATGTAATCTATAGAGCTTAAGAGGAAATGACTTTATTTCACAGAAATGACATCATTATTGACCAGATCCATTTCTTACTTCAGCATTACCTTTCAAGCCTGATCTACTTCAGAAGAGCATCCAAACACTTATCTGACTGTTTCTGCTAACTGGAGTCAGATTGTTACTTTATTATCGAGCAGAAGGAAGTATTTCAGTGTCTTTTGTTCTTCTGAACCTCTTGTTGCCGTTGGTTCTCCCACATCTAGTCCAGTCTTCATGTCCTCGCTGACAGACAAACGAGCGAAGCATATCCTCTTCATCAGGGTGTTTCTCTTCTGCAGAGGGAACATTTCAACATGTGTCCTGGAGGTTTAGGAGTCATTTTCACAGTTCAACACACACATACTGTAAGACTGGATTTGTTCAGCGGCCACAATAAAAATCATTAATAATTAACATCTTACCCTTCAGGAATGAGGCCACATACAGATCACAGCGAGACGGATCCACCGAACAAATCACAGCTACGGAGAGAAATTAAATTGACTGAAATTTAAATTTGTGAAATTAAATTTATTTGCAAAGAATGTAAATATTTTATTTAGAAAAATAAATATTCTACATTAAATTACAATTTTTTCAGTAATATATATATATATATATATATACACACACACACATACATTTAAAATAAAGGCTATATTTAACTTATATAAATATATGTGTAAATACATGTAATTTATAAATAAATAAACATACATACATGTAAAAAAATGTTATGTAAACAATAACTTATATTTTATATTTTGGATACTCGCAATTTATAATCATACACCACTAATATATATATATATATATATATATATAAAATGCACACACACACACAATTATTTAATTATCAAATATTACCTATATATAATTTAAGGTTTTTAAAAAAATACATCTAATAAAGTTAATATATTAAATATTTAATTATATACATATATTACTAATATTTATTTAAAAAAAAATATATATATATATATATATATGTATATATAGGTCAATAAAAAGTGTTTGTGTATGCATCACATTTTTGATGGGTAAAATTCTCTATATATTTAAAATAAGTTATTATTATTTTAGAGTTGTAATCTTTTACATTTATGTATTCTTAATTATATGTATATATATATATGACTTTAATATCAATCACTAGTCTCATCTTGAACACCTGATCAATTGACCTAGTGTTTGTTTGTTTTTTGTACGGGTGACCAGTCAAAGCTGTTTTTGTGAGCCATGGCTGCCATTGCATGACACTTTTTCACTTCCTAATTTAGTCTCTAGTTCTGCAAACTGCAACAAAGGTGC
The DNA here is from genome assembly GCA_032353835.1 of Enteromius viviparus. Taxonomy (NCBI): domain Eukaryota; kingdom Metazoa; phylum Chordata; class Actinopteri; order Cypriniformes; family Cyprinidae; genus Enteromius; species Enteromius viviparus. Next base: position 1,403,791 of record JAUCNO010001888.1, read on the forward strand.
ATTTAAGCGGCTGCTGACGATCAGGAATACATGCAGCATTACCTGACATTTATAGGTCAGCTTCTCTGAACCGAGCTTCTGTTCAGCTGCTCAATCAAATGACAAGGATTCTGCAGTTTTTCATTTCGAACTCATGTGTGCAAATACAGGAAATAAGCACATGTAGGAGGAACAGAAAAACAAAAACACACATACACAAAGAACGGAAGGAGGAAGTCACTGTGCAAAATAACTTAAAAGAATGTGTTGCAGGAACTTCATGTGCTCAGCTGGAGGCCAACACTGTTCAGAGGTGCGAGATGTATATATAAATATGAATCTAGTTTGCCATATGTTGTATATATATATATATATATATATATATATATATAATTTACTTAATTCATTGATTTAATGAAAAAATAATAATGAAACAATTGCAATTAAATGTCAAAAAATTTATACAAATATTAAAAATAATAAATAATTTAAACTGTGTGGGTGTAAATACCAAAAAAAAATATTTGAGAAAAATATTAAATAACATTTAAATTAACAAACAAATTATTTAAATTACATATTTATTTAAAAATAATAATCATTTTTTCAAATGCAAGTAAATAAATAAATAAAATACATTAATTTTAAAGGCCATATAATTTGGTGTTGTAGGTTTTGTTAAAGTAAATATATTACTCAAATGTAAGAACTAATTAAAAAAGAATGAAGAAATGTTTTACATTTAAACATTTAAAAATTACTGTTTAAAAAATACAATAATAATTTGATTAATTAACTCATTATCATTAGTAATAATTGAATAAATACATTTATTAATTTATAAATGAATAAATTAAATTCACAATTTACAATTTCTGCAATGCTTATGCTGGCTTCAAACAATTGAAATTATTTCCTCCAAAATAATATTGCATCATATGTTTGTTTTGTGTTTCCTCGTTGTTTTAGCGTCTTGTTTTCTTGACTCTGAAATCGCAGATGACAATAAGCATCAGTAAAACCTTTTCTTCAAATTGTTGCAAAGAGCATTTGAACCAAAGATAAAGTGGTTTGAGTGTGAGAGACAGGAACTGATGTCATCATGACTAAAAACACCACTGTTAGAATCTGACAACACAACATTTCCTGAGGCCTGAAAACTGGACGTGAGACTCAGAGCAGCTGTGAAGGCAGGTTTAGACAGCTGGAGTCTGGCACGAAAACCTGATCCTGATCGCAATAATTAGTGCACTTTAAATGGACGATTAACATATCAGTCGTCTGCATGTTTCCTGTGACAGACTGCATGTCATGCAGAAAGCCACAGACTCTTCTAGAACACTTCATCACTGTCTTCTGCTGCTCAGAATGAGACACTGACAGTAATAGACTGCTTCAGGAAATTTAACTATGTTATGTTAGCCTTGTCTCTAGGTAATAAACATCAAACACGTAGTTGTTTCCCATAATGTCTGTTTGAGTGATAAGATTGTTGTGCATCATGTGATCTGATCTCAGGCATTAGGCAATTGTTTAATGTTTAACTTTCATTTCACTGATCTTTAATTCTCAACACCTAAAATCATGCAAGATATAGTTGGCGAGTGAAAAGGTGCTTTTCGCCTGCAATGACTGAATGTTTGATTGCGTGTCTCGTGGCGCCAAACCACATGACTTCCTGTGTGACACACACTTTAGCTCCTCAGATTCCCTGCTTGTGCTACAAACAGTTTCATGCACATTATACAATTTGCATTATATTATGAGTCTATAACATGCATTATAATGTGAGTATTTAACATGCATTAAAAAATGAGTATATGCACCTGTAGCATTCATTATAATATGAGTATGTAACATGTATTATATTATTAGCATTAAATATGCATTATAATATGAGTACGTAATATGCATTATGAGTACATAACAAGCATTATATTTTATATAGCTATATATATATATATATATATATATATAATATTATTTTTTTTATATAAGTACATGGCATTCATTATAATATATGTAATAAGCATTATATTATGAGAAAGGGTGTGCATCTTAATGAGTATGTACTATAAATTATAAAATGGGAATAGGATGCATTACACAGTATTATGAGAATATAATATGCATTAAAAAATATATATATATTTGTGTTTCCTTGTTGTTTTAGTGTCTTGTTTTCTTGACAAAATTATATTTTGAGCACTTAATTTCCATTACAATATCAGTAAATATCATGCATTGCAATAAGAGTATAAAATATGCAATTATATAATGAGTATATAATATGCAATTATAATATCAGTCTATAACATGCATTATATTTTGATCATAGAATGAGCATTCTATGATTATATAATATGAATTTTAAAATGGGCATAGGATATGCATTATATTATGAGCACATAACATGCACTATGTTATGGGCATAGAATAGGCATACATGATGGGTGTATATATTATGCATATTACATGCATTATATTATAGTGCATATATTATGGCAAATATATCATAGACATAAAAAATGCCTTATATTGTACGTGTATAACGTCTCGGTTACGTATTGTAACCCTATTATCCCTTCTTCAGGGAACGGAGACGTCACGTCGGTGACCTACTAATAGGAATCTCGCTTCGAGATGCCCAATCTACTCTGCGTGTATAGAAACACGGCAATGAAACTGGCATACGCTGATTAGTATCCAGCGGCATATGATTGCAGCGCGAGTACAAATAGGCAGCGGATTAATCGTTCAATAGTTTACATAACCGAGACATTCTCTTTCAGTCGGTCACGCCGAGTCACGAATAGGGATCCCTACCAAAACGCTATGGAAGCTGCCCCTTCCACCGTCATGTGGGAGTCGCCAAGCCCCCAGTGTTTGGTCTCTAGGCCGGGACTCAACCACAGGAAACCAGTACCGCACTACCTTAGTAACTGGACCACTGGGATGTCTGAGAGACGTGCGGAAGTCAGCCTTCCCGTAGGAGATTAAGACGGAACTTATATATCATGAACTTTTCAATGCATATGGAATAGTGGAGGGGATTGAACCCTCATGGCGGTGAAGGCGGGGGACATGTTTTTTTTTTTTAACCATAAATACCACATGAGATTCAGAGGATTTATCGCATCAAAGGCCTGGCGCCTTATGCTCCGCAACATCCGGCTGCCGAGGGGAACTCAGCAGGGTCTACTGACAAGGACACTCAGGAGAACAATAGTTGCCAAGCTGACCGAACTGGTCCTACTCCACTTCCCTACCTGTTTGAGGTGAGGACACTGGAGAATACCGGTTCAACACAAAGGCTATAGGACCTAATGAACGTTTTAGGGGTCGCCCAACCTGCAGCTCTGCAAATATCTGCAAGTGAGGCGCCGTGTGCCAACGCCCAGGAAGAAGCTACACTTCTTGTCGAGTGAGCTCGTACACTGAGGGGGCAGGGTACACCCTGTGCTTGATAAGCCAGGGTGATAGCATCCACTATCCAGTGGGCCATTCTCTGCTTGGAGACGGCATTCCCTTTCTGCCGTCCACTGTAACAGACAAAGAGCTGATCTAAGGTCCTAAAGCTCTGTGTCCAGTCTACGTAGCATCTGAGAGCTAGGATGGGACACAGCAACAGTAGGGTTGGGTCTGCCTCCTCCAAGGGCAGCGCTTTGAGGTCCACTACCTGATCTCTGAAAGGAGTAGTAGGAACCTTGGGCGCGTAGCAGGGCCATGGCCTCAGTGTTACCTGGGAATCCTCGGGCCCGAACTCTAGGAACGAATCATCGACCGAAAATGCCTGCAGGTCCCCCACCCTCTGGATGGAGGACTATGCGAGCAGGAGAAGAGTTTTCATAGAAAGAAACTTTAGCTCGACTGCTGGCAAAGGCTTAAAGTGGGCCTGTCTCAACGCACTCAGCACGAGAGACAGGTCCCAAGAGATTACTGTAGGGGGCCATGGAGGATTTTATCTTCTGGACCCCCTGAGGAACCTGATGACCAGGTCGTACTTACCAAAGGACCTTCCATTAAGCAACCATGTAGACTATAAGGGTGGAGGTAGACAGCATTCGCTCCAACCCTTGCTGCAGAAATCTGATCATGAATCTCCGGGGGTCCTCTCATTAGGAAGAACACCACTTGATGAACAGGTTCCATTTCAACACATAGGCAGCTCTTGTAGAGGGTGCTCTAGCAATAGAAATCGTGTCAACTACCACTTGGGGTAGGTCACTTCCTAATTTAGGCCAGGGGCCAGACATGGAGTTTCCAGAGGAGTTTGCAGAGGTCTGTGCGCGTGTGCTCCGTCTCTGAGTCAGTAGATCTTTCCTCAGAGGAATCGGCCAAGGAGGGGCTGTCACAAGGAGCATGAGTCCAATAGGGGGCTACCAGCAGGACCTGCTCCTTGACCTCCCTGACTGTGATAGAAGGCTCACTGGGGGAAACGCACATTTGCGCAGCCCTCGCGGCCAGCTGTGTGTCAGGGCGTCCCTGCCTAAGGTTCCCCCGGTCAGGGCATAAAACAACTGGCAGTGAGAGGTCTCTGGAGAGGCAAACAGGTCTACTTGAGCAGCTCCGAACTTCTCCCAAATCAGCTGAACCAACAGGGGATGGAGTGTCCATTCACCAGGGAGTGCAGCTCGAGACAGCTCATCAGCTGCCTTGTTGCAGACGCCTGGAATGGGAATGGCGAAGCTGCAAACCAATCCTGGGGACGGATGGATTTGGTGCCAACATCTTGAACGGAAGCCTGTGAAGAGCTCGCAGATCCAGGATCGGCTGTAACCCACCACCTTACTTAAAACCCTGTCCTCATATTGGCTGGAGAAACCGGCTCTATTGCTCCCTTCGCCAGGAGGGTAGAAATTTTTGCACGTGAGACAGGGGCACTTGCAGCGTTCACTGACGTAAAGTGGGTGCCACTGACGTGACTCAGAGTGACCGACTGAAAGAGAACATACAGAACATACATATTATATTATGGACATATATATTGCAAATATATTATGTGAGTATATATTATGCATATTATATTATGGACAGATAATATGCATTATATCATGGGCATACAATATGCATTAAATTGAGTATTAAGTAATATGCTTTCATAACATGAATTGGAAAAAGATCATTTTAAATGATAAAATTAAGCATTTCATGTTCAGATGTGTAATATACATAAAATAACACATGCATTATGCATTACTGAAACTGGTTAAAATGTGTTACTGTTAATTCATGATAATATCATCCATAATCACACGAAAGCAATCATGAGGGAGGTGTTGATGATTACATGAAAGTGTGTATATTGGCATATAATTCACAGATCTCAAGGTTTCTGTCACCCTAACCAGCAGATTGAATACACACACAACACTTGATTATGTGCCCAGCCATGAATAAAGTGCAGTCACATCAAGAATGATAACTATAATGAAAACTATATTAGCATCTGCATCACTGGACCATAATGATATGTTAAGTATAAGTGTTCACTTCAGTTTTGTCATCTGTTGCTTTAAATAATCAAGCTCTGTAAAGTAAGATGGTTATTTTTATTCTTCATCAGCTGGAAAATTGTTTTGCTGTATTATGATAGTCTCTTATCATTATCAATAATTAATATTTCCTATATATATATATTTATTTATTTATATATATATATTTTTTCCCCCAATGTCTTTAAAAAGTTTGGTTTTGGTTATGTTTTAGTAATTTAATTGATTTATTCTTAAATAATTCAATTTTTTTATTATTATTATTATTATTAATATTATTGTTGTTGTTGAATGGTTTTACTGTATTTTTATATTTATTTTATTTCATTTTTAAATACTTTTTATTGTATTATAATTTGTATCACAATTTTATTTTTAAACAATGTTAAGTTATCTTTATTTTAGTTTTAGTTTTAATTATTTTAATTTATCTAATTAAATTAAATACAAATAAGAAATGTTGCCTTAGCAATTAGATGAATAATAATTAAATTTTTATTTTTAACACTTCAAGTGATAAAAATGTGGGCATGAATGGGCCTCAAGACTGCCTTTTTCAGAATTAATCTGATTTAATCAGCTCCTCATGTTCAGCAGATCATCAAGATCTCAAAGTAAGTCTTCAAACAAGCTTTAAACCTCAAGTCTTTCTAAAGCTTGAGGAACTTCTCTAGTAACTTCAGATCTGATGTGTGAAGCAGAACCGAGTCTATTTGCACAAACTAAAGTTCCTCTTCTTCTCGTCTTCTGCCTGTTTCTTTTTTCTCACATAATGTGAGAAATCTAAGCACTCCTCACACACTTTAATTCCACGTGATAATATTCAATCCTCCAGAACTCTGGAACAAGAGAGGATTGTGAGCGCGACTGATACGAGAGTAACATTCCTCAGCTGGAAAAAAAGCTGCTAATGCTAGCTGATGTTTTTTTCCAGCCCCTAATATGGAGAAAGGCCTGCAGTGAGATAGTTCAGTGCTTACATCATCGCAGCAGCAGCGGCGCTCGGGAGTGAGGACTTCTGGGGGAAAATGTGTGACGTTTCTCTGAAAACAATCCCATTCCAGTCTTTTACAATAGATAAATATTAACCACAGCACCTCCCTTTATTCATGCCCTTAAAAGGAACTGGTTTTCACATTTTAGCACTAATTGAACTGTGGAAAAGATTTAAATCAATGGTGCTGAGAGGATCAGGCTTTTATTGGAAGCGTGGTCAAATTCAATCACACAAATATGTTTGTGTTTGTCTCATTACACTGTATATTGCACTGCATAAAACATGCTTCATGCATTCATACACAGCCATACAATTATCTATGTCTATCTATCCACCTCTCTCTCTATCCATCTATCAAAGCAAGTGCTGTCAAAGTAAACGTTTTTGTTTTGTATGATATATGTGTATGTTCTGTGTATATTATATATATATATATGCAAACAAACTCTTGTTTAATTTGGAATAATGAGCACTAATAAGACATTTGAGACTGTAAATGTGGATTATGAACACAATTTTTAACTCTTAATTTCCCCCAATCAGTGCAAGAAATGTGCAGAAATCTGCATGTTCTGTTTTTTGTGAAAGTGGAGAGTGAAATGATGTGTTACTGAACACCGTCTATCAGTCCCTTCACAAAGCTCTGGTAAACTTCTTGTTCTTAAAGCAGTCATACGTGCTTCACATGAGCTGAATCCTACCCTCTCTATTCAGTGTTATGAATGGGTTTTGATTTCAGAATAAATCCAGGTGTCATTTGACTCTGCCTTTCCTATTTACAACCAAAGCTAAGAAGATCTGTAATAGAGCGACCAGTTTCACAAGGTGTGTCTCTTCCCTCAGATAACCAATATATACAGTATATATATATATATATATATATATATATATATACATCTATATATTTATATATATGTGTGTGTGTCCCTGCTTCATCTTTGAGTTTCACTGATCTGTTTTAAGAAAGAAAAATCAATCCTTTGCCAATGCAAGATGATTTCAGACGATTTGCAGTATACCTAATTATATATAGATGCACACTTGTAGTGAACTTTAAATCTTGTTTTGTTTTGTTTTTTACTATATTACATAATGCAACATTGAAAAAATTAAAAGCAACTTAAGTGCACTTGAACAGAGACACTTTCATGCAGAAATCTTTTACTTTTTGTCAAGTTTTAAAGAAAGTACATTTATTTTGATACACTGGCTAACATACTAAAGCACATGTTCATTATGATTCATCTTTATCTTGCATTTTGATATTGTATGCTAAATTAATATTTTAAAAGTATTAAATAGCAACTGCTTCATTACGAATTACAGGTGCAATTGCAAAATGGATTTAAATAAAACACATACACATTTATATACAATTAAACAATAACATATTTGAGTTTGCTAATAATCAGCAGCATGCTTGTTTGAATTTACAGATAACGATGTGCTTCAATCCTACTTAAAATGCACTAATTGCATTTTATATAAGTATTAAGTACATATATTATATTTACACTATAATGCATTCAAATATTGCAAATAACATCCAATAAACTGTGCCAAAACTTTACATTCAATTCAAACTTTTTAAATTAAATTATAAGTATACTGCTTTTAAAATATGCTAGCTTAATTGCTCCCTACGTTTCAGCAGATTAGCGTTCAGACCACTTAGAATGTGGTTCATCCAGTCAGAATTTAGATTCAGTGTTATAAAGTGTTTTTTTATATCACAGTGAGCTTAAAATTTGTGCATAATAAGCCAAAGCTTTCATCACAAAGTCTTTATATTAATGTCAGATGCATCTCTTTTTAGTAACTCACAGTGTCATGCAAAAGCAGTAAACAGTCATTTGATTTCTTAATTGTTTTGCTTCATCAAACCATACAACTAGTTCTTCTTTAAGTGTTATGGTGTGAATAGGCCTCTGTAAAACTCTGCAGACTGCCATTGCTGTGGAATGCTGATTGTGTTTTAATCTGGAGAATACGGACACGACTGTTTGGCTGGAAAGATATAAAAAAAAAAGTGGTCTATTGCATAAGTAACAGCTTGACCGGCTGCTGTTGTGAAATGCCGGAGATTTAGGTCAGTACCTCAGAACAAGGTACTTTTGTGGTCTGAGCGTTAGCATCATTCATTCAGCTGTCATGAAGCTAAAAACAAAACATTACAAACAAAGAAATAGCTTTCGATTTTGACCTTTGACCTGTATGAGGGTATTTGATGCTAACAGACAAGGGTGTGGGTTTGATTTTATCTTTGGTGGGGGGGGGGCATTCTCTTTGACTACTCAAAAGAGAATATATAACTAGTGCTAGTTAAATGTCTGAATCTAAAGCTCTTTTTCTTTGTTCAGAGTTAATCCAAAGAGTACACAGAAACTATCCAAAGCTCTGTTAGTCCTAAAGCAGTGAACACCGCATCTCTGTATTCATTCTATGTGTACTCTTAAGGTATATATACACACATACTGTTTAATCCAACAATTTTGCGATAGGCTCCAAAGTTCTGATCAAATGATTCACGATTCGTGATCTGATTGGAGCGTGTCAAAACAGCTGACTCGTTTTGCAAGGCAATGATTTAACTGATATGGAGTTTCTAAAAGCTTCATTGCACCCATCAGTATAGCCCAGATCTTTTAATGTTGAGATTCGAAAGTGAAAGTGAACGGCTAGAACTGACTAATCGAGTGATTTCAGCATTAACGAGTCACTCAGCTGAATCGCTGTGTCTGTTCCACTGCTTTACACATCTTCAGCCGTGTGTCAATGCTGCTACTGGATTAGCTTGCTATGTTTATGCCATTACCTGACATAAGTGAAAAAAGATATTATATTTAAACAAATCTACAAATATATTCAGGTGAGGTATAGGTTTACTGAAACACTCTATTAATATGAAGAGCTGCAGCTCAGAACACATGTTTGGTGTTGTGATAGAGTTCATATTTGAAATAGTTTGAGCTGCAGTTGAGTTGGTGACAGGACTTCTACTAGGATTACTAGTGATGTTTTTATCAGCTGTTTGGACTCTCATTCTGACGGCACCCATTCACTGCAGAGACTCCAAGTGATGTAATGCAAATGTAACTATTCCTTTAAAGGAACAATTTCAAAAGTACGATTTTTAGAATGTTCAGCAATCACAAAGTAACCAGCTGTGATGACATCATTGTAAGATTTGCAATCTTTATTTCCTCGCGTAGCCGCTTTGTTGATGTTTGTGTGCGATGACAAACGCAGTGAAACAGCATGTTTAAGCTCACCGAATAGCTGCTGTTGATTGGCTTGAGTGAGTTGAGTTGGGTTATTTTTAGAGCTCGTGAGAGACAAAGATATTTCACATGATGGGTTGAATGCTATCAGTTCTTTTGGTCAGGGTTTTATTATCAGTTTTCCCATGACTAAGTTCTGGAAAAAGAAACGTGCCATCAGAAATCTAAACAAACATCTTTCCCCTGCAGAATTCATGAGCAGATGTGAAGTGTGCTTTAATTTAGCTGTGCAGAAGTTTCTTTTTGTCAGGAACTGATGCACAACCACTTACGTACTTCAAGCCTTGGAAAAAATAATGCATGAGTGAAAAAACACAAAAGCGACAGTGTAGCAGAACAAGATCACTGCTTTCTCCAATTGAAGGTTGTGATCGATTTATAATGACATTTAAAAGTGAGTCTAATATCTTTAGAATCCATTTGGTCTTATGGAATATTAATAATACATAATTGGTTTTTGTCTATTAATATTTAATATTCTGAGTAGACTTCTGAGCAAGAACTAAAGTTCAAAAATGAACAAAAATCATTTTAATTTGGTTGTTTGTCTCCATCCTGTTGAGTTTTATGTAAATAATGCAGATAGAGACTGTAAAATAACTGATTAACCAGAAAACCACCACGTTTTAAAAAGACTAACTACAGCTTAATGTTATCTTAACATGCAAAACTATCAAGTGGAAAACCAAATTCAGAAACAAGGAAAGGAGCCATTCGTAGCTGACATAAAAAAAAGTCTACTTACATTTTAATTTCAGATAGCCAAAGTCCATTTGAGTTAATGGAGTGCAACTGTGACGCCCACCTTTCAGAAGTCCTGGGTCACGTTCACTGTCTCCAAAGAGATTTCAGAAAATCTGATCCATTAAAACAAAGCAATGAATCACAGATGAATCACAATGTTGCAGACGATGATTTTAAACAGCCAAAGAAAATCTGGAAAAGAAAAAAAGGTAACACTTTATTTGAAGGTGTCCTTGTTAAACAGGTTACATGCTATTATAATAACTTGTGAATAAATACATGCAAGTAACCCGAAGCCAAACCCTAATTCTAACCCTATAGTACATTTACACTGTAAAAAAAACCGGTAAATAACTGTGAAACTGCTTACCATAAAAACCTGATAAATGGTTAATGGTTGCTGTAAAATGTACAGAGAAAAAACATAAACTGATATTCCCAGAATTTCCTGCATTGCATTTCACATTTTGTTTGATGTTTTTCTTTGAAATAACTTTGTTCTTCTTAGTTTTTTTTTAGCAGATATGTTTATCAGGGTTGTATGTTATATGTAATGTTGTTAAATAAATGTTTATTGCATATTTGAGTTTAATGAGTCTCATCATGATGGTGTTTAGTGTTTGTGTGAATGACTCTGAGCTCCTTCTATACTGGATGTTCATATTTAAAAACTGCTTGTGATTGGCTTTGGTTCATCATGTGACTTTCTCCTCCCCGCCTGCATTCGGTGCTTATCAGTGTCAAAACAGATTTCAGTACTTTAATAAGTGTTTTATATTAACATTATATCAGTTAATGAAATTACGGTATTTAACTGTAAATTTAACCTAAAACCTAAAATGTTGTCACCATATTTTTTACAGTCGAATTCTGGCAACCACAGCAGCCGTTTTTTTTATTTACTGTAAATTTTACAGATTTTTTTTTTTTACAGTTTACAGTTATACTGAGTAATATTACTCAGTACCTACATGTGTAATTACACTGTAACAAGGATACCTTAAAATAAAGTGTAAAGAAAAAAAGTGGAACAAATATATTAAATATATATAAATAAATTCCAAGATATTGAAAAGACATTGTGTACTTGCATTAATGTACAGTAGTGCTGCATTTGTTCATGTTAGACTTTGCATTTCTGATCTGGGGTCTGTTCACTTATTCTTGGACTCAGATGTGACATGTAGTGATATTTCTGGACGTCTGACATTAGCTGCAGTTCTTCTGGCTGACTGCAGCCCGTGGAACTTCCTTTCTTGGCCCTCATTATAGAAACCTGAGTGTTTGTGTCTCGATGTGAGCACATGCTGTTCTTCCTGTATTTCAGAATGAATGTTATCTGCTTTTTGACTATACTGATCCAGCAAAGACGCGTTAAATACATCAGAAGTTACAGTAAAGACATTTATAATGTTACAGGAAATCTCCTTTTCCTATAAATGCTGTTTTATTTTTACTTTCTAATAATAAAAAAAATCCGGAAAAATAAAAAATGCATGACAGTTTCCACAAACAGCACAACTGATAATAATCAGAAATGTTCCATTGCAATTGGACGAGACAATTTCAATTTAAAATAACTATTTTCCATGTGAATATATAATCATAAATGTTTCTGGAGCACATGAGCATATTAGAATGATTTCAGATGAATCATGTGACACTGAAGACTAGAGCAATGATAACAAAATTCAGCTGTGCATCACAGAAATAAATTACCATAATAATATTTTCACATGTACTGTTGCTCAGTGAAATGTAGTTATTTCTACATTCAGGGAAATTTCAGCACGCAAGAAAGATGCACGGTTTGAAAGTGACTGCAGTGTCTGAGCTGTGCTTCTTGACAATAGACAATGGACGGTTTAGGCTGAGAAACTGCGTTGAAATGTTGCTAACGTGAGCGTACCTTAGTCAGCGATGCTCTCAGCACAGATATGGGTATTATGTGAGCTCTTACAGCAGCAGCCGTCACAACACTGGCAGATGGCAGCTCAGCACCCGCGGGCCAAGACCACTCACAATCACTGCTCAGTGTGCCTGACGACACACACACACACTCAGCTCAGCGTGCCTGGCATTAGCTTTCCTCTGCTGACACATTTGTTCAAAATCACACACACTTTATGAAAACTAGTAAGCTGCTTTGATGACTTCTGCCTACATAGGGAGCTATCTTCAAGGGGAGTGTCTTAACAGAAGGAGAATATCATAAAAATGACCTGTTGTCTTTTGGAACACGCTTATGATGCCTGAAATGTTCCCTAGGTAGACAGCTCACTAGGTTTCGGAACAGATCCCACTACAGCCCCTCTCTTTCAGAGCAAGTACATGTAATTTACTGAACACAGTCTGAGAGTATGTAAGGAACAATACCAGTGACTGTTGTTTGTTTTTGGCACATGCAAACATACTCAAACGCCAACACACACACATTTCTTTCAGTTAGCTCTATTTCTATGGACCGTCTGCTGGTGTGAAAGAACATATTCATTCTATGCCAAGCAAAGACGTTCATATCTAAATCAGAGAGGGAGCTCTCACCATTCTCCGCTAGAATTTGGATGATTTTTATAGACTTGCTGACAATTAAATGCATAAATAAATGTCTGGCACTCATGCATTGAATGATTATAAAATACATTGAATTTTACTTTAATGGTGGATTAACATGGTTTAAATGTGCAGCACTATTAACAGCAGAGAAGAAATGAGATCATGGGAGTGGCAGTGAACTACAGGATGTCAGAGATCATCTGTTTTAACTGGTTTCCTCTATTTCAACCAGCTGTGTGAAAACACTGCAATATTAAACCTGCCCTGAACAAACCTACAGGAATAATGGAGGATGACTACCAGTTAATGATGATATCACTTTAAAATGAAGCAAAGAAATGCCAACAAATATCCTAGAAACTACCTAGAATATTCCTAAAACAGCATAGTAACACCCTAGCAACCACCCAGAAAACTAACGCCTCAATCCCCTATCAATTATCTGCCCAGAAAAAGCATATAGCAATACTCTATAGATACCACCAAGAAAAAAATGCATTGTCTATAAACCTTCTATAAATTACCTAAAAAAAACTACATAGCAACACCCTGATAACCACATAGAAAACTGTAGCAACGCCAAATGTTACAGCAACCATCTACAGTAGAATACCCCAGCAACCACATATCAGCACCATGGAAACCATTTAGAAACACCTTGGCTTGTCTACAATCTATAGGAATAACCTAGAAAATACCAAAACCCACATAGTAACACCCTAACAACCACCCAGAAAAATGTAGCAATGGCAAAAATGGGCCTAGCAATAATCTCATCAAAATATAAATTACCCAGCAACCAACAAAACCCTAACAAAGCCTAGAAACATCTTAAAATCCACCTAGAATTCCCCAGCAACCACTTAGCACCCTCACAACCAAACTGCATAGCAACACCCTAGAAACCACACAAGCCACCACCCAGAGATGCCTCACTGAACATCCTAACCTCTTAAAATCCACCAACAGTACTGTATTTTTTATGTTTTTATTCATAAGCATCTAGAGAAGATGTAGAAATGTAGTTTGTTGTTGCTGTTCATGATGAAGAGTCAACATTACGACGTCAGCTTAGTCAGCGGTGTGAGTTTGGGACGTGATTTTGCAGTTCTGTTCGGTGGCACAGAAATGATACACTGCAGCTTTAATAGTGTTTACAACCTCATAAATACATGAAAACAATACATGCTCTCATTATGTGCCCACAATCACACAACACTCCCAAAGTCCTGCGTTATCAGATCAGAGCAGCTGGAGTGCATTTCTTCACTTCGTTGTGTATTATACGAAAATGTTTTTTTCACTCCAATGGCCAAAATGAGCACGTTTTCACATATTTATCACCTTCAGATTAAGATTCACAAAGCAATCCATTTTTGAAATGGTGCAAACCAGCCTTAAAACGCTCTCGACCAAAAGCCTGTGATACTTGCTCAGTCTTTCCTGTGGAAGCACATATGAGCCACTAAATGAAAAATAAAGCTTACATCTTAATTTTAAAATGTTTTTATTCACAGTAGGGAGAAATAAGTCAGAAGTGAGATATAAACTTGCAAACAACCTTTTGGGTTTTAATCTTGCAGTCCTGACATTTTCTCACAATGTTTTTCTGTGCGATACAGACTTCAGTTATAGTCAGAACTGTGAGATATAAACTGACACAAGCATGCAATTGCAAGTTATAAAGTCAGAATTGTGAGATAAGTCAAAATATTAGTACTTTTTTTTAATTCAATGGCAGAAAGGGGCTTCGGTAGTTCTCTATATGCCATCTAAAAATACTTTCAGTGCAGTTAAAAAGCTGCAGATGCTGACTGAAACTGCTGACAGAAAAGGCCAGAAACATTGCACAAGCCGTAGCATAACCATTATTAGTAATGCTTCTGACCCGTATGTTTCTCCCGGTCAGGCGTGTCTAATGCTTGCTCAGCGAATTAGCATTAAAAATGAACCAGTATTTTAATGTCGAGCAGTGATGGATCTTGCTTCAGGAAGTTGCAAATAATCACGCAAACATCATCACTGACCAGCTTAATGCTAGCATCTAGATGTTATCAATAGAAACGTGGCTGCAGTATACTATAAAGGGAGATTAGGAAAAAGAAATAAAAGAGGAAGAGGAATTTGTTTATGTATTACGAAGCACATAAAGTCCTATTTGTTGAACGCTTGGAAAAGGGCAAGTACAAGAGTTATAATCAGTGTCTGTTATCATAAACACAAGCTAAAAATAAACCAGAAGCATTCTACATGAAAGTCCCCTAGATGAGTCCAACAAGATCCAGGATTAGTTATGTACTTTTGTCATGTCACTTTTTCAAGCCATGCTCATGTGGCATTAGCTAGATACAGATATGTTTTACTGACGGAGGTAAAAGTGTCCAAAGGCAAACTGAAGGAACATTAGATGTGGTCATTCTGGATCTGGCAGATTAAAACACCATTAACAGCTCCAGATTAGTGCTTATCCACTTTAAACGAGGGCTTAATGAAGCTAATGCTGCTCGGGCAGACCTGCAGGAATATTTACCGTTTGCTTACAACTTTATGCATTGTATTTTAAACGCGTGTTTATGCAGCGTAAAAGTCTGATACAACATAAACTGATTTAAAAACGAATTAGACTCACTGAAAAAAAATTATTTTAAAGCTGTATAAAAATGATGACCTCATATCATAATTGCACCTCAGTACAAACTAATGACTTTCAATTATGCATTTAAATTAGGCATTATTCATTAAAAACAAATTCTCATTTTTGTTGTTATGAATTTTAACAGTCATGAGAAAAACTGTAAAATGTGTGGTTTTAAAAAATATATATTATTATTATTTTTATATTTTTTATAATACCAAAAAAACCAACCCCTACAAACATATTACAAACAATGTGCTTACTTGCTAATGCATACTTATTAAAATTTTTGAACTGCTTCTAAATCGAGTCATTTCTTCCTTGTTTCAGTTCTTTTAGTGAAAGTAAAGTATAAATCCGAATAGTTAATTACTTAAAAGAGTTCCAGGAGTTAGCTACTTAATAGAAAATAAACAGAAGAGACTATAGCTGTTAAAGTGTTTTTGCACTGATGTGCAGCGATCTTCAGAAAAGCTCTGGACACATAATGAAAGCGTTTGTGTTCAGGGAAGCGTTTCTGATCTGGCCATTATCAGCAGTTCCAGAGTTCAGCAGATATTGCGTCTGTCCTTGACGACTATTGACCGAGTCCTGGCATGTGCTGAAACAGATTGGCTCCAGGGCTCTTTTATGGGTCAGATGAAGTCACAACACGCCAATGCGGGTTAATAGTGGCCGGCATTCACTTAACAGACAAGAAATCCAACAAAGATGTGATCAGAACAATGATAAGACGGAGCTGCAGGAAGGGTTTGGTTATCATTTAGGTGTATGAATGGAATGTAGAACTCAATTTTTTTTAATATCTAGAGTTAAAATGCTGTACTTTGTGTTGATGACCTCTTGAACTACCCACAGCAATTGCAATAAACAAAGCTAGAAACGCATTTATTAAAACCTGAAAATAATGTACAATTTCTAGGCCTGGAAAGTACAAAATGATTTTAAAATGCAACTATTTTTAACTTTTTTTGTGTGTGCGATTTTAAAAAATAGAATTGCCTAAATATTGCTCTTTTTTAAGGCACACGAGTAAAATTAATTTTACATTTAGGTCTATATAATTGAGTTTATTTCGTTATCTGAAAGACAAAAGTGGTGTAATTTTTCTTAGTAAATATTTAAAAAGAACCTGAAAATTATTCTTAGTTAAATGCAAATTTTTCTTGTCATGCTCAGAGCTTAAATATATCGTTTTTTGTTTTAATAGGAAAAATACAGATTTCTATTAATTTGTTTTTTTTTTAATTCTCATCGAGTAATTGCAAAAAAAAATGTATAAAATGAGTTAAATATTTTCTTAACAAGCTGAAAGCGACGAGCACAGAACAAACATTTAAAAAGATGTCCATCTGAATATTACAGATTTTTATTTGCATTACAAAACAAAAAATTGTGCATTCCAAGACGTCAACATACAAAAAAAACACTGCATGACTTTAAAGCATTTGAGCAAGTCAACCAAGGTCACAAGAGATGTTAAAAGAGCGAGTCTCTGTTAGGTGTCACTCAAACTCCTAGCCCCGCCCCCTCGCCACTTCTCAAAGCAGTGAAACTTCACGCCAGGCTCCGCCTCCTCCTCCTCCTCATCCATATCAACAAACTTCATGAGAATATCAGTGGTGCGGTTTACAAAAAGAGAAGTACGTGGGCACAAAAACATAGGGCTTGTACGGACGTCTGCATTTTTTTTGGTTGTCCAATCACGATGCGACTTAGGTCATATTTTTTCTGTTAAAAGTTAAACAGCGAGAAGACGTGAAAAAGAAGGCAATGTGGAATGTACAGTGCATAGAAGTGTGCCGAGCAGATTTCATGATGAACCCGCCTGCTTCTCCTGTTCGATGGCTGAAAGACAAGAGCACAGGGTTATTCATTATCCTTTTAGGCTTTTACGTGCATGCTTCAAAAAATGTGGGAGAAATCATACTTTCTTTAGACGGCAAGGGATTCTTCTCCTGAGTTTCTGTTTTCTTCAGCTTGGTTTTGTCGAAGCTGGTCACCTCCTCGAGATTTGGCTTGTCAGACATGTTTGCAGCGGGTCTGAAATCAAATGACAGGAAATGGCTTGCTGTTATAATGATGACACACACAAAGAGACAAAAGCACGCAGACACAAGGCCTCGTGACTGATACAGAGGCATGCAACATTAATATTCATATTATTGCACAGCCAAAATGGGCTTTTCCAATCCTTTGTATCCCTAATCTGTAGTATCTGGTATCCTAATGTAACAAAAACGCACTTAAACGCGCATTCCAGAAAAAATAAAGAAATGCAACACAAAGAAGAAAGCTGAAGTCTTGCTTTAATGCTATAATAATGCAAGAAGTGTGGTCAAAGGAAACGCTGGTGTTGCATCACAGTCTTGAGTATTTGGTATGTAAGTAACCACCGCCCTTTCCTGCTCATTCTCGCTCATATTTCACTTCATAGCAACATTTCCATCTGTAAAAAAAGCTTTTTAGCTTTTGCAACGATCTGAGCATATTTCCAGCTCGCGTTTATGCAATATTTCACATTTTGGCGCATTGAATAAAAACTGTTCAAGCTCATCATTCCTGAACAAAGAAACTCCTATGAAGCTTCATGTATTGTCCCTCACTGATATATCGTAAGAATCACACCGAACATACAATATATTTAAATTTTGCCACATTTCCTGCTGGTGATTGTAAAACGGATGCATTTACACTGTGATGCATGCATTTCGCAAATGATGCATAACAGCGAAAGCAGTTTATAAAAATGCATTGACATTACAGACTCCAAACTATAAGATAAGGAACGATATATTAGTGCATCGTAAAAGAAAAAGGGTTTGTCGTGCTCACCAGAGTTTGCGGTAGTTGAAGTGCTTTATTCTCCAGCGGATGCAGCAGTGTGAGGAAAAGCGCAGAATCACTGGATTTATAAGCAGAGATATGCAAATCACGTGACTGACGTCAGCGAACCGCTAGACGCATCCTTACTTCGCGGAGACCCTGTAAATATTATAAACCCACCAACTAAATCATAAGAATAGGCTTTAGTTAAGAAAAAATTGGAAACGTGCATGTATTTAAGAGTTTAGGCAAGTAAGAAAACGCACGAGGAACTGAAGTGAACGCCCTCTGAGAGCCACGCTGCTGTTGGGCGACATCTGGCGGACAATAACAATATAACTAAAAATTATCTGTGAATAAATATTTAATCAGAATTGTTTTTTTTACGGAACAATCGCAGGATATGTCTTCATGTTTATTTTTTTATTGAACAAAATTCAAATACAAACATTTATTTTCTATTATAATAAATACTATGACGGGGATAAATCCAATAACCTGTTTTTTTAAGATCACAATCAAATATATTATCATTTTTGGGGTATTTACTTAAGACCATATACAGTACAAACAGAGCTGTAAATTGATTATTTTGTGGACATACTGCAAAACCGCTGCATTTTTGTCAGGATAACACTAATATGGGTAAACACTAAACATGAATGAATGAATGAAGTATTGTTTTGTGCTAAGCAGGCCTGTGCACTAGACATATAAAATAAAGCACATTTAGACCAGCTGATCTAGACTGTAACAGGAAGTGTGTGTGATCAGTTCCTGTTAGCCGCTAGCAGACTATTTAGAGACAATTGAGCAGTAGTTGAACCAGTCTCGTTCCTCCAGGCAAATGGGCAGGAATCCCTCGCCTTGATCCTCCAGATGCCCTCGCAGGTGATTGAGCACCCAGTCAGACACCTGCAACAACCACACTCAGTGAACTCAACCCAATCAACACTGATTAGCCTATCCTGAATGATCTAGGACCTGTTTCATAAAACAAGTTTACCAAGTAAGACAGGTTTATTTCAGTTAGTCTGACTTATTTTAAATCAAGTTATCTGGCAATAAGTCAGACTAAGTATCTCAGAATTATGAGATTTAAACAGTTCTGAATTAAAGTCCAAATTTACTATAAAATAAAGCATATTTAGACCAGCTGATCAAGATCGTAACAGGAAGTGTGTGTGATCAGTTCCTGTTAGCTGCTAGCAGACTATTTAGAGACAATTGAGCAGTTCCTTGCACAATGCGTTGGGCTGTTTCATCGTGTTATGATGAAAATAGGAAACAGATGCTCTTTCTTTGCATTTCTTTTGTGTTTGCAAAGAGAAACAATGACGTTTGAATTGGATCTTTAAATTATTTGTTTTAATAGTTTGAATCTTTCAAGATTTTGTAAGTGATATTCTACCTTTAAAAAAATAAGGACTAGTCTATAGGATACAACAGACTAATTACAATATAAGTGACTGAGTGAAGGACTTCATTTTCAAATACACACATTTTGTTATAGAAAAAAATTTCAAGCCTCTTTTCATCATTTTTGAAAGAAAAATATAAAACGCACCTTTTCAGAAACTAATTAAAGACGTGACAGAGTACAGCACTGCACATTTCCACCTGAAAAACAAAATTACCTGTCCTGCTCTTTTCTATTATTTTATAATTAAAAAAAAATGAAAAAAAGAAAAGGGTGTTGCTGTTGCTTTTGTTTGTGCAAAGGGAAATAATGACGTAGTAACGGTTTAATGGTTTGATTTCACACACACACACACACAGTGACACACACACACACACCCACACACACACACACACCCACCCACACACACCCACGCACGCACGCACGCACCCCCGCACGCGCACACA
>JAUCNO010001888.1:1425320-1440392 GCA_032353835.1 Enteromius viviparus
ATATATATATATATATATATATATATATATCCTACATTTCATTAAAATACTTGACCAACAGTAGGATTGATCAAGCTATTTTCCATTTTTTGAAATGCATTTTTTTTACAATGAAAAGAATGACTAACAAGAAAATTAGGAAAATAGATGCTCATTCTTATTTGTTCCTTCACATTTTCTTTTGTGTTTGTGTGCAAAAAGGAAAAGTTTGGATTTAATGTTAAATAATTGAAATTCTACATATTGCATTAAAATTTTGCAGGCAAGATTTTCTTTCAAAAACATTTTTCCCCCTCTCAATATTACTCTTGCCATATAAATTGCACTTTGTTGTGGATGTTTGTCAAATCCAATTTCGTTGTTTTTGCTTTATAGGCTACAAAAATGTTGAATAGCTAAATAATAAATTCTTGTTTTTCATGCTTTCCACTCCCATGAATTGAATGCAGTAATTGCCGCAGGGCGCAGTTTCTCAGTCTAATTGTGTTTCTGTAGCTCAACCGGTTTTCTGCATTATTCCTTCTACTTAGTGGTGAAGTATCTGCTGTAGAGGTTGCTGTAAATGGCCTGGTTGTCCACTCGTATGGCGTTACGCAGCGACTGCCAGAACCAGTTCTCGGCCAAGGGTGAATGGGGCCACTCTAGAATGCTTCGCCCGCAGAGTCGTCTGCGCAGCCGCAAGAAATGAGAGTGCTGCAGTACGGGCTCCAGAAGCAGCAGCACGATCACGTCCTCGTTCTCCTCCAGGAGCCTCTGGTGTGCCAGGAAGATGGCCAGCTTGAAGGAGCCGCTGTTCACATAGCGCTCAGTCAGGACGAAGACGGTTTTACGGCTGTGCTGGATGCTCTGAGTTAGACTGTCCACAATGGGAGAGCCAGGAATCCAGTCTCGTTCCTCCAGGCAAATGGGCAGGAATCCCTCGCCTTGATCCTCCAGATGCACTCGCAGGTGATTGAGCACCCAGTCAGACACCTGCAACAAGCACACTCAGTGAACTCAACCCAATCAACACAGATTAGCCTAAAACAAGTCTACCAAATAAGATTTATTTATTTTAATAAGTCAGACTAACTGCCATAAGCCTGGCTTATTGGGTAAACTTGTTTTATGAAACAGGATTTTGAATCCTTTTTAACCAGAAAAAGTTACAGACTGCAGCTTTAATGAAATTTTGCATCATTGATTATGTCGTTTTGCTGTATATGAATGTGCTCTTTAACTATCTGTATCGTATAAATGCAAAATAAACAAAGGTGACTCCACCTGCGTGTCCTTGGTGTCGTAGGTGATGAAGGCATCGTAGATGCAGCTGTCAGAGCTCAGTTGCTGATACCCAGTAAATCTGGCTTTCAAATAGTAGAATAAGTAGGAAACGTCCCAGTAGAAGAGGTGCATTGCAATGGCCATGAAAGTAGTGCACATAATACAAAAAGTGCAGAAAAAGTACACCAGAAATGCCAGCTGCTCATTGTTGCATTCTGTAATGTCAAAATGTATCACTGCTGTACCTTTCCTCTCTTCAGGCATAGCACAGGTCACTGCAGTCACCAATCTGGGGATCTTCACTTTAGTTTCGTAAATCCACAGAACGAATTCAAGCAGTTTGCATGTGCAATGGAAAGGGTTTCCATTGAGCGACATCGTCTTTAGGTACATCTCATCTTCAGATGGAAATGTGGACTTGTTGATGGTTATGAGGTGGTTGTAACTGAGATCTAGTTTCTTTAGGTTTACCGCTCCTTGGAGAAATCCACTAGAAAGCTTGTATATTCTGTTGTGCCGCAGATCAAGGTACTCCAAAGAAGGAACATCAATTGACAATTTACTAGATATTCTATCCACGTTGTTGTTATTTAAAATGAGCTCTCTGAGAACAGGTAATTGTCTCAACATTTCCCAGCTAACATTCGCCAGGCGATTGTGGCTTAATTGCAACCTTTGGATGCTTCTCGGAAGGTTTTTGTAAATCCTAAAAGGGATCTTAACGATGTAGTTATAGGATACGTCTAGATAGGTCAGATTGGTCAAGTATTTAAATAGCCTATCGTAAGTTTTGTCTTTTAACCTCCACATCTTGCCGAGGCTATTGTACTGGAATTGCAGCTCTTGAAGAGACTTGCTTGACATGATTTTGGTGGTTAACGTATAGATGCTATTGTGGCTCATATTTAACACTTTCAAAGAGGGCAAATTTTTGAGAAAGTTCAAATTGTGCGTCACACCTTGCACAGTGAAGTAATGGGGGTTGTAGCTAAGATCTAGCACCTCAAGACTTTGTAACTCTCGGAAGGCGAAATCGTATGCCAGGTCAATTTTGTTGAAGGACAAGTCCAGATATTTGAGGTCTGGTAGCGTTGTGAATTCAGATCCGTTCGGAGCCGTGGCAAAGCCATTTCCTGAAAGATTGAGGCAAGATATGTTCCCGTATGGCTGAAACTGTTCAGGAGTAATTAAAAACAGGTTGTTTCGGCTGAGATCCAACACGCGGCCGGTGGCATAGCACTCGGGTTTTACAAGCTCCTTTGGAGTGTCGAAAGAATGTCCTTTAGGATAAGGTTCGGACATCGAAGAAACCTTGGGTGAAGATTTTAAACCAACGCCTGTATCTTCATGCAACTCTCCCTTAACAGTCACTGGGTAAAGTCTGTTTTCCGAGAGATAGATTAGTTTCACATGTTGAAATTGTTGAAATATGTCCGCTTTTGCACGGACAATGAAGTTTATGCCAACATCCAACACTGACAGGTTTTGTAATCCAAACAGAGAGCTGAAGGTTTCTTTCTGGATTTCTTTGAAAACCAAGCCTCGTAGGTGCAGCGTCTTCAGCGAAGTTAAGTTTGCAAAGCTGGGCGATATCGTAACCGTGGTGGGGTAAGTCTTGAGAGCGTAGTTAAACGAGAGATCGAGTTTTGTCAGCAGTGGCAGATTATTTAAGAAAACATTATTTTGAACAGCTTCGAATAAGAAATTATAGGACAGGTAGAGCTCCTTGAGCTTTGAGAGGTTTATAAACCAAGTAGGATTGATTTTCTCGATTGAATTCCCAGCGAGGTGCAGAAGTCGTAGCTTTCTAAGGCCGACAAAGGCTCGTGGATGAATTTCAATGGAGAAATTTTTACATGCAACACATGGATATGGAGCATTTTGACATCTCGGACAGTTCCCTTGGACTTTTAGATTTAGCAGATTGTCGAGTCCTTGGAAATCATGCTCTCCAACATACGATATTCTGTTTGAAGCAAGCTCAAGCGTCATCAGTGACGAAGGTAACCCTTTGGGGACTTGCGTTAAGTTGTTGAAGGACAAAGTAAGGTGTTTCAAGTTGGTCAGGAAAGAAAAACTTCCGTCTTCTATTTGATAATATCTCGAGCAAGGATTCCAGTAGTAGCAGTTTTTCGAAAGGTATATGAGCGACAGATTTTGCACATGCCGGAAGGATGTTGAGTTTAAGTGGGTGATCTTGTTCTCAACAAGTTTTAAGTTTCGCAGACTCTTTGGAATATCATTTGGTACGTGGTTTAGTCCAATCCCATTGAGCTCCAGCGTAAGTAGCTTGGTCATATTCGAAAATACCCCAGCTCCAATAAGAACCTTCTGATTATTATCCAGCCAGTTTAGATTTAGATAGGTAAGATTTGCCAGGTCTTGGAAATTGTGTGCTGTTATGTTCTTGATCTTGTTCTCGGATAGATCAAGGTAGGTCGTGTTTGGTAAGAGCTTTGGCACCGCTTTGAGTCCACGTCCATGGCAGTCAACCACAACTGTCATTGCAGTTACATTGTCATGTATATCGCAGGGTTGAGTCTTCAGACTCGTCGTGTTCAATTCACAAATAATTAGTGTGATCTTCAGCATCATAATGAGCCAGATGTATAATTTTATTACCTGCGGAAAAAGACAAAGAAAACTGATCAATACAATCTGAGACAAAATGCATTTTTTTATGTGCATGACATGCAATTGTTTTTGTAACCATGAACAACAAATGCAAAAGGCTAAGGGAAAGGCTTTAATTTTAACACATACGGTATGAAACAGAGTTGTGAAACAGCACTGAGCAATATTGTGACAAAAGCACTTTCAGTCTAAGAGTAATGCGTCTAATTTTATCACTGTTAGTAAAATGAAAGATTATTATAGCAGATCAGTAAAACATTTTGGTGAGCTATACCTATGCATTTTTAAGTGCATGACATGCATTTGTTTTCATAACCATGAAAATATATATTAAAGCCATAAACTTGCATCCAAGCTTATCTCTTTAAAAATTATACATCATACATAACAATGAACATCCATAGGAAAGAATCAATATTAGCTCATTAAATTAACAAAGTGCACTTCCTTACCATGGTAGCAATGTTGATCTAATGTCCAGGCGCAAACTATGCAATGCGTAGAGCCAAAATAAGCGGCGATTAGTAAAATGCACACAGTTGCATTTAGGAAACAGGAAGTTTTGGTTTAACAGCTAAAGATTATTTTAACACTTACAGCCCTAAACGCTGTTTTTTATCAGCACCTGGCAGTCCGCTGACTAATATAAATGGTTCAGTTTCTGTTTAATGCTGTTTGTTTTAGGTTATTTTTTCATTAGTCACATTTTATTGGTTGCTGTGTGGATCAGTGCAGCCACAAAGATGAAAGTGGTTTTGTCAGTTGCCAGAATAAGTGAGGAAGTTCTGCCTACATCGTTCCTTCTTCTCAGGGACGCAATGGCACAGATCACATGCACATTTACAAACGTTACAGGGTCTCTCTTCAGAAATCGAAACTGGAGGAGTCCCTCTCTGTATATCCACAAATCATAATTTAATTTCTAGACACAACCTCAGTGTTTTCAACAACTCAGCTTGCTTTGTTATTTATCTGTAGTTCAAGATTTAGAAACACATTTTAAACGTGAAGTAAGTTTTTTCAGTGGTTAAAATAGTTTCCCATGTCAAGAATCACTATATTCCACTGTAATGTGCAGAGTCACTGTAAGTTAACCATTCGCTGGTTTAAAAAAAAAAAAAAACACTGACAATTTGCTCACTGTAAAGCTGTTTGCGAGTGTTATTTTTACCAATTCCGTTTGGTGACATACCATCACAGAAATGACACACTACATCTTTAACACTTACAATTTTATAAAGTTATTGTTTTGGGCAAAACAACAAATTGCCTATATGCATATTTTCTTTTAAATGGCGCTAGTATAATAGCATGTATAAAATGCACTCGTATAATGGTGATTTCCAAAATAGTTATAATGAAACTAACAAAGATTTTATGCATAATGCATTATAAAAGTATTCATAGTGTAATGAATTATACCTCGTCATAAAATGTTTTGACTAAAGTTGAAATGCGTTAGAATATTTGCAGATTCCTTGCTACATTCGAAATTGGTCACATGCTTTAATGCATTATACTTTGGTTGTACTAAAGGGTGCAACAATGAATAGATGAAGTATGACAAGGTTTTAAAACTGTGGTTGTAATTATTCATGAGATCATTGAATATATTATACAATAGGATGGTTTCCCAGACAGGAAATAGATTAAGCCAGGACTAGGTCTTTGTTAATTTAGGACATTTAAATAGTTTTTAGGAACATGTCTTACAAAAAAAGCATTAACTGAGCATTTTGAGCAACAGTAATGTATTTTAGGATACGTCAGTGTAAGCTTTTTCCAGTTCAGACAGCTCTAACATTTATTATAATCTAGTCTTAAACCCTGTTCAGGAAACTCTCCCTATATGGTGCATTACAAAATTAATTAATTAAAATACTTGTATAATTAATCATATTTTAAGGCTTCCGGTGCTACTGAAAATGTAATTATTATTATTTAGGGCACTGTATAATTCAACTATATAACTCATTTTACTTTCATTAACACATGTACATATTTTCTCTGTTTTTGTGACATTATGAAGAGGTGAAATTGCTGTTTAAGCCATAGACCAAAGCTACTAATGTGTGTGTGTGTGTGTATATATATATATATATGTTTTTTGTTGCGTAACCTAATTTGTAAGGCAATTAAACACTGCTGTAGTTTTCTCTTTTAATCACTTTCATACCAGTCCCACAAGGACCCTGGGTCACTGGGTCTCTGGAGACCAGGGGGAAAGCAGATGCCTTGTAGTGTTTCGTTTTTGAATAAACTGAAACATACTTAATATTGTATGTTGATTTGTTAGCATGGGATTTGAAAATCCTTTGTTTCAGAGAAACAGATTAATATAACAATTTATTATTTAGAACAATAATTTATCATTTAAACCTGGACATTTAAAACAAACATTACAAACTACAAAAACAATAACAAACCTGATTAGCAGCTTCATTGGTGAAATGACCGTAAGGATTTAAAGTAAGCATAAAATGACTTAAATTAGCATAACATTGCTACTACACACTAATAATAATAATAATAATAATAATAATAATAATAATAATAATAATAATAATAATGAAAAATACAAAACCAGACAATAAAATTAATAAAACATTAAAATCAAAAGGCAAAAGACTTACAAATAAATGCTTATTCCAAGTATTAATAAACTATAATGGCATTTTAATAATAAAATATAAGAGTGCAGTAAGAATAATAAAAACGGTAAAATAGTCAAAGTATTAGTAAAAGTATTAATATAAGTTATTATTATTATTATCATCATACAAAATGCATACATACAATTCTTTTTTAATTGAAGCTCTATCAAGTCAACCTTACAAATATGTCATCTACCAAGTAATAAGGGTATGTGTCAAACTGCATTGTTATGTTTATTTGTAATTGCAATAAAGTCTACCCTCACTAAATTAAAGGAGGTTTTGAGAAAGAAGCTTTCAAACGCAGAAATAAAGCTTTAAAGCTTCAGATGCGTCAGCCAGTCCATGAAGTGTGTCCCAATCACAGAGTTTCCTGGAAGAGTTTGTTGTATTGCTGACTCTCAGGTGCCATGACACTTCTGAGAGTGAACCAGAAGTACCTCTGTGCTTGAGGATTCCTCGGCCACTCCAGAACTGATTTTTTATACAACCTCTTTCTCAGTCTCAGGTACTTGGAATGACAAGGCATTTTCTCCAGGAATATCAGTACAATAACATCATTTCTTTCATCCATGAGTCGCTGGTGGGCCAAATAAAACGCTGTCCTGAAGCTTCCACTCTTGATATATCGTCCAGTCAGAATGAAAACAGTGCGTTTACTCAACTGTATGCTTTGGGAAAGGTTTTCAATCAGGGGACATCCAGGAACCCAATCCCGCTCTTCCAAACAGAGTTGCATCTTTGGGTCGCCCTTGTCTTCCAGTTGAACGCGAAGCTCTTGCATGACCCACTCGTGAACAGCTGAATCAGTCGTATCGTAGACCACAAAGGCATCGTAAACAGCGCTGTCGGAGGAAAGACGGCGGTATCCCTTGAGTTTGGCCAAGGAGTAATGGTAGATGTACCAAACATCCCAAAGAAAGAGATGACTTGATATGGTGAGCGTGAGAATGCCAAGAATCACAGAGGTCATTAAAATGCAGAGGATGATGGATAGGGAGTTGTGTTGGCAGGCTTGGATGTTGAGAAAAATCACACTTTGACCTTTCTGGGCACTTGGTGAAGCACAGTTCACGTCCATTGCGAGGCGCGGTATGTTCACAGTAGTCCGGTTGATCCATCGGACGAACCACGTGGCATTGCAAGAGCACACAAACCGGTTGTTGTTCAAGTAAAGGGTCTGCAGATGGTCTATTACATTTTCTGGGAAACTCGACTCTTCGATGAACTGGATGCGATTATAACTAAGATCTAGGACTCTGAGTTTAGATGCATTCTTGAGAAAATCGGGAGTCAGTTTCACAATGTTGTTCTTGTGTAGAACCAGAGTTTCGATTGATTCTGTATAGTTAGACAAGCATTTAGGAACATCCGTCAGGTGATTCCCACTGAGGTCTAGCTTAACTAGTTGTTTAAGGTATTTAAGGCCCTCCCAATGGAATGACTTTAACCGGTTGTTAGTAATGTACAGCTCTGTCAGGGTGTCTGGAAGACCTGCAAAAACTTCTAGTGGGATGAAGTTCAGGTTGTTGCGAGAGATATCAAGAGACTTCAAGGCTAAAAGTTTCTTGAAGTAGTTGGCGTACCTTGTGTCTCCATCTCTCCACAACATATCAAGACGGTTGCCTTTAAACTCCAAATGCTCCAGAGAAAAACTCTCCATTTCCGTGTTGGTAGATGTCGAGATTTGATTATCGTTCATGATTAATTTGACCAAATTACTCAGATTCTTTGTAAAATTCAGCATGTGAGTTAAACCCTCAGCCACGAAGTAATGGTTGTTACGGCTGATATCCAGAACCACCAGGCTGCTCAGTTCCTGAAATGCTGAAGAGAACATCAAATCCAGACGGTTGTCTGAAAAGTCTAGATATTGTAATTTCTTCAACTTGACGAACTCAGAGCCGTTTAAACTCTGGCTCATGGCGTTCCCAGAGAGATTCAAACATTTCAGCTCATCAAGATCCAGAAATCTGGAATGAAGGAAAAAGATGTTATTCCTACTAATATCCAACGTTTTCCCAAAGGAACTACATTCGTTGTTGAAAGGACTTGTAATCCAGAGTTCCTTGTCCTTGTATTTGCAGCTGCGTGCATATTCGTCATAAAGGAAATAGTGCATATCCTTCACTTCTCCATTGTGGTACTGTGCACCTTGCGACATTGGAGAACTATAATGATCTTCTCTGTGGTTAGAAGGCAGAGTTCCTCCTTGGGAAGGCATTGAGATTTTGTTGTCAGACAAGTTGATGATTTTGAAGTTTGTCAGGTTCTTCAGGACACTGAGATGTGCTATCTTTATGAAGTTTGTGCCGAGATCAATGAGCTCCAGTTTGTTTAAACTAGCCAACGGTTGGATGTCGTCCTGCTTGAGTTCTTGAAACACATACCCTCTGATTCTTAGGACCTTCAGAGATTTAAGGTGATGGAATGATCTCGAAAGGTTGAGGGATGTAGGATACACCTGTAGCTCATAATTGAAAGACAGATCCAACTCTTCCAGATTAGGCAACAACGAAGGAAAGGTGGTACATGTTATCTCCTTAGCCAAAAAGTTGCTCGAGAGGTCTAGAAGACTAAGCTGAGTCAGGTTTTGAAACTACTCCGAAAGGATTTGAGTTAAAGAATTACTATGAAGCCGAAGAGTCTTTAGGTTATTCAAGGTCTTGAAGGAGTTCGGATGTATCTGAAGAGGAGCATTATTCGGGCACGGAACGCATGGGAATGGTGCATTATAACAACGTGGGCAATTCCCACTCAAATCCAGTATCTCCAGCTCTGTCAGGTTGTGAAAGTCCATTTCTGTTATTGTCTGAATATTGTTGTTGTACAGGTACAGCTCTTTGAGGCTGGATGGTAGTTGGTGGGGGATGTAAGACAAGTTGTTAGACTTCAGAGAAAGCAAAGTCATCTTGTCCAGTTGCAAAAATGCATCCTTTTCAATGTAATATGATGTGTTGCACGGATTCCGGAAGTAGCAGTTCTGGCCGAGATACAGTGTTTGGATATTCGTCAGTTCTGTCAGATTCTCCTTAAGGATTGTATAAATACTATTGACTTCGAGACTCAGAAGCACTATGTTGGGAGGAAGGCCCTTGGGTATGCTAGACAGTTGGTTACCATCCAAATAAAGCGATTTGAGGTTCTTTAGCTTCCAGAAGGTGCCATTGTCAATCGTCAAGCTCTTGGTGCAGACACGGTCTTTGGGCCCGACCTTGACTGGTACGCAGTTGCAACGCATGTCGATCTCGGTGATGTTCTGCAGATTGTGAAACGAATTGTTGGTAATATGAGGTATGTGGTTGATCGTTAGGGTCAGGTTGGTGGTGTTCGTTGGGATTCCCAAAGGTATTTGGGTTAGTTCTCGTTCAGTGCAGTTGACCGTGACCTCACTCCCGTTACTAGCCAGAGAAACATCACACCTCAGACTCTTGGGGTACCACTCGGCTGCATTTAGCAAAGAGATAAGACCAGAAAATATGATGAATGTCTTCCCTGACATCTGAAAGAGGAAGATAGTGTGTTAAAACGTATAATAATGATAAAACAAGTCTACATACCAAGTCTACACACAGAAATTATCAACAAACTTAGGCAAAAGGGCAAATAGCTTTTACTGGGGAGGCCCCCTTTCAAAAATACATTTTAATTTTATGTGCCCCTAAACTGCACAAAATAGGACCTAAAAGGTACGTAGCCTTTTTTTAAGGTATCATATGAGTGTATGAAGCATTTTATTTTATTTTAATTTGTGAGCTGTAGCAATGGATAATGGTTATGATATTAAGAGGTCAATCCATGTTGAAATACATTTAGCTGGATTTATATTTATGGCATCAGCTTGATAAATGACACATTTTGCCGACAGATCTTTACATAGCCCTGTTTAACACATTTTACATGTTTACACTAACTTCACTACATACATTTTCCCCAAATCAGTTACAAACAGAGAAATTTTGGTTTAGCTGATATATCAAAATAACAGATTTTCCAACTTTCAGAAAAAAAAAAAAACATTTTATGAATGTATTTGCTGCATATTAAGAAAAAAAAGCAGTAACTACCTCCAAGCATACATGTTTTAAGACTTAATCACAGAGCTGAATACTGTAAATGAAATAAACATTCGATTACTTACCGTCTTCTTCAGACCTGGGGTGCTTTTTTGATGTTTGTGACTTGTTCGGTACTTTTGCTGGTTTGTCAAATTGCACTCCCTGTGCTACTTGAAGAACAGGTGTTATTGACCAATGTAAAACCACAAAAAAATTACAAACAAAAGTGAGAGTGGATATATTTAAACATAACTTCCCCTTGGAGTTGTTCTGAATATTTTTGTCTTGTAATTCTGCAAAGTGATTATTACCAAACTACTACCTATCAGCATTGTTATCTTTATGATGTATAATGGATGAATTATTATGTTATTAGAACAATATTATCACTGAAACACAACCATAAAGAGGAACAGCATTACTTTCATCCTTTATCTCAAGGGATGAATGTCTGTACTAGGTTAAGCAAAACAATGTCAGGGGTTTGCACAAGTTCTGCTACGATTTCCTCATAAATGAAAGCAAAACTAGAAAAAGTGAAGCACTTAAATGATGAAAAGATAAAAATATTCTCTCTGTCCAATATAGCAGTTGCTGCTTCAGCACACAAGAGGAAGAAAAATTAGAGAAAAGATAGAGGAAGAATGTTTCAAACAATGTAATTCACATGCTATTTAATTACTGGCATCAAACAGGAAATAAAATGACCCAAAAGAAAGACAGCATGATATCAGATTTCAAGCTGAAATATTTAATGAAGATGATTCAAATAAAATACATTACGATTATTATTTAAAGTCAACATGAAATCAAAGTGGACTGATTTACTTTCTTAAATGACTGGTCTTACTATGATTGACTCAAGTTCAGGTTATTTAAATAAATAATAATAATAATACATAAGTTAGCAAAACGTGGTTACTTAACCACTCTCTCCAACAAATCATGGATACAATTCTGTCCTATACTTTTCTTGAAGATGTTACACTGGGAAATACATCTGATGACAATAGTTCAAATGGATTGAGAATGACGCTTCATGTTGACTTTAAGTAAATAAATGCATTAGCCAGTTAAATAAGAACAGCAAATGAAACAGTGCAAGTTGAGAACAGAATTACAGTTTACAGATCATATAGTGGCTTAAATATATCTTATTTCTGAATGTGAAGCTCTTCTGGTAAGAAGAGGAAAATAAACACATGGAACAAAATGGAAGCGTCTATCAGGTGCTGTGATATATATATTGTCTTTTAAAAATTCTATGTATTGTAGAATACTTCCTTTTCATTTTACATATTACACAAAATATACACAAGCACTGTTATCACAGTGGATCGCAATGGCCGGATTACTTCCATCTTCATGACAAACATACAGAATGCATGATATCATATGGCTTTTCTATGGCTAAATAAAAGCAGTGAACATATGGCCATTGCTGCAACCAAATAACAGCGTACGGAATGCAAATGTCATTTTGCTTTGGTCATCAAATTAACTTTCCAAAGCCTCCACACAAAGTAAATAAAGTGACTTCCCGAATTGCTTCAAAATGTCCTTTTGCTGCTTAACAAAAAATCCTCAGAGCGTAAAAGCTCCACGCATGCAGTCTTAGAGAATGTGGCTAAAATTGACATATTAAGTGACCAGTGCAAGAATTTCTCAGAGCAATGCACAGTTCTTATGCCTGGGTTGTGTCGTCCAAAGGAATCAGGAGATGGACTTTCCTTGTTCCAATGTTTGTCGTCTTAAACTTGTTTTCTGTGCTGACTTCTGTAACGCCAAACCCATCATTGGCTTCCATTTCAGAAGATTAAAGTCAACAAGAAATCAAAATTTTATCCCATTTACTTTCTTAATGCAGATTCCTGTCAACTCCTTCCCTCCAACCTTTCTGGCAAAAAATGCCTACATTTTACAATCCAGTTCTGGCAGATAAACTTTGTCGCATTATGGAATCCAAATGGGTTTTGAGTTTCATGTTGACTTTGGGAATGATAGTGTTGTGTTCAGCTATTTCAAGGGTTGATTGGGTGATTATGACCAGTTTCCATAAAAAGTGTCAATGCTACCCTGAGCCAATAGTTGTCTTATTTAGATTCCTTTTCTGCCTCCATGAGGCAACCAGAGGGGGGGTCATTTGAGGCCAAGTGCAAGAATAAACAGGGAAGCATTCAAGACCTCCGATCACCTCTGGTTTGGCACATAGGAAACTGTGCTATGGATGAAAATGGAAATATCGTGAGAGAAGACGACGATTCTTCCGTTTCATCTCCGTCTGCAGCATGCTACACTGGGGGAGGAAAAAGAGAGGAATAAATTAGCTGGCCAGTAATTTCATGCTTCTGGATATCTCAAATCCATTCAAAGTTCCTGCTCATCCTGATTCGGCATGATAAGGTAATGACTGAAATGAATGACGTCAATGATAAGCCTGGGCAGAAACGTTCTACTCAAGGCTTAATGTTCCAAATCAGAAAATTCTAATTACATCCCAAAAATGTAAATCTTCAAAATAGTAATTCCCTTTCTGTGACTGTAATGATACCGTGTAGAATTGCAGTCTGACTTTTTTTAAAAACAGTATTACAGCACACACTGACTCCAAAACATATCTTAATGTTTAATCAATATTAAACAGGAGTTTAATTTATTTCCACAATTATTTTTAAAACAAAACACTGCACCCTTAAATGCATTTTAGTTTTTTTCATACTATTAAAGTCAAGGGCTTCCAGCAACCGTTTGATTACCAACATACCAATATCTTCTTTGTCAGCAGATGAGTAAATAACAGTTTTACTTTTTTTTTACTGAACTACTTTCATTTACCTTCATTGAATCACAAACTACAAAATCTGGTCAAAAAGACATAAAGTAAAAAAACATCTCGTAATAGAGAATAATTATCGTAAGTATTTATCCCTTTTATAATTGACATAAGTATTCACCCCCATTCAGTATACCGTCAGAATTTATCACTGGTGCAACCTTTTTATTGTACATCACTAGATAAATAGCATTTGTGTGTTCAGGGACTTTGGTTGATTGTAGCATAAATGAGTCAGCGCAGTGGAATACCATGAAGAAAAAAAAGCCTCTACACAACTCTATGAAACAGTAACTGAAAAGCACCAGGCAGGGATTTCCATGTCATTAAGCTTCCGTTGGAGTAGTGGTTAAATCAATAATTAAGAAATAAGAAAATGTGACACAGAAGTAAATGCATCAAGAGCAGGGCATCCTTAAATGGTGCGTCCTGGAGCAAGGAAGAGACTGATGAGGGAGGACACCAAGAAACCAATGTTATAAGCTCCAGACAATGCAAACAACAACGGCTGCTACCGCTGAAGAGAGGCTACTGTTAAAAACGTCATGCAGTATCTCGGATGCCAGAGGACTAACCTTTTAGACTAAACAACATTTCAGAAATACACCATCTTGACAGTGAATCATGCTGTAAGGATCTTTTGAAGGTTTTAAAGCTGGAGGGTCAAATGAATGCAGAAAAATATAGTAGTCAGCAACACCTGGAACTCAAGGAGAATCAGATTGCCAGCAAGACCCCAAGCATAAAACATACACAGGAATGACTCCAAAACAACAAAGTTTACGTCCTTTAGAGGTTGTGTTTTGGGGCCAGTTGCACCATCTGGGTACAAGTTACAACTTACCCTATTTTTAACAAAGGTGTTCTAACTGTATGCACTACTAAATGTTTTTCCATTGCACCTTTTAATTTAGTTTAAACATTTTTAACAGTAGCCTCTCTTCAGCGGTAGCAGCCGTTGTTGTTTCATAAAATATTTACTGAAGCCTCCAACCAGGAGTATCGGTTGGAAAAATTGCTCGATTGCTCCTGCCTGCTGAGAGTTTGCTGTGAGTTTGTAGCTTGTGTTTGTAGCCCCATAGCCTTGTTTTTCGTACTTAGCTGCTGTTTATAGTGATAAATATACAACCTAACTGCCTCAATTTTTCCTATATCAAACCTATCTGTTTGTTGATCGTTCGTGTTTATTCTTAAAACCACGAGTGCAGCTCATTAGCATTTATCTGCTGGTTAGCGTATCTTTCGCGTCCCTCACGCTACACTCGCGGATATTATTACTGTTTTTATAGCATTGTCTCCTCTTATTTTATTGCTTTCTCCCGCTCCATTTATATTATTGTTTCACTTCTCGTTCGCCCAGTTTTTCCCAAGTTTATCAAACAACAGTGGCAAGTGAATAATCCATCAATCTCGGTGAGTATGGCTTCTCCCTCTGTTGTTGTTTGCACGTCATGCCACATGTACAGTTTATCTCTCTCTCTCGGCGATGAGGGTTTCACATGTGATAAATGCAGGGATATAGTTAGGCTGACAGAGAAGATCCTAGAACTAGAGCATCCAAACTTTAACTGAGGACAGTCAGAATGTGAGGGCTATAGATACGGCTTTGGATGCGGATAGTTCAGCTCAT
>JAUCNO010001888.1:1440492-1453570 GCA_032353835.1 Enteromius viviparus
TTGTTCATGTTTGATTTGCTTGATTTTTTGCCATACATCCAGGTTGCCCTCAGCAACCTTAAAAACCTCAAAACCCTCCAATGCTCGAACCCCGTTAATTGCTGCTTGCAGCTATATTTCTATTTGATAATGTTCAGTGCTTTGCTACAATCTGTATTGTTAAAAGCGCTATATAAATAAAAAATAAAATTTTTTAAATATCAGACAACTTTATCAATAAGCTCTTGTTTTATCTGACAAACTTCAATTCTTTAGATAGAGTATATGGTATTTGATAACACTGACATTTACACTGAGACACACTATTTGAATATATCTCTTTTTAAATGGCTCTTCATCACAAACCTGATCTAAAGCAGTACTACAGTTTTTAGCAGTACTGATGGATTGATTCTTATTCATTTCAAATATAGTTTCAAGATTAAGTATCATAATTCAGTGGACATTTATTTCTGCCATAAGTTACACAGAAGTTCAAATCAAGAATAAACAACACATTCTCTCTAATATAAAGGCTGCTATTAGATCACTGAGAATCATATTATGTGACTATGCATTACTTTAAGATGAGCTGACCACCTACTACGTTCTTTGTTTGTGCCATTTTATTATACAGAGATATAACAGACTTAGTTACAAGCTAACCAGTAGCTACTAAGCCATTAATGTGGAATATACATTTCAATTTACAAAAGACCATAACAGCTGTTGCAACTCGACCTAGTCCAGACCCCAGAGAATTAACGTTGTGTGGCCTTCATTAACTGATCCTAAGCATTTCTTCGAAGATGATTGGCAGGAAAAACATCTTCGTGCAGACTTGAGGTGAAACTACTAAATCCTGACATCTACTGGGTGGGGGTGAATACTTACGCAAATTATTGTTTAATTACTTTAATGCATGTTTACATAGAAATAGGATTCACTTTGATATGGAAAGTTATTGTTTTAGTTGAACAAAGTGCAAACAAATCCCTAATTCCATGTTGTAGAAAAGTAAATAGCCGAAGGGTGAGATTACTTTTTATAGGCACTGTATGATCAGCTTACAGCTTGAAAGGTTGTTTCCCCAATGCTATGTGGGACAGTTAGTCGAATTAGGTTAGCTTCAATTTGAATCGAGGTAAGGGCTACAAAAACCTTTCACTTGTTCACTAGCTCCAACTAAACGTTGATTGATTCAGCTGCTGACCAACAGTGTGGATCTCTAACTCCACATGGCCAAGCTTTGCAGTTTCTACATAGATAACGGTGTCATTAGGTTAGTAAAATATCACATTTGACTAGTTAAACTTTCAAGTTTGCAATACCTGTGGTTTCTCTGATCTTGGGCAACCTTTGGCATCCCTCTCGGCCTGACTCTTGGCCAGCCTGTCCGTGGTGCTTCCGCAAAAACGTTCCATCTGCGTTCTGATTTGGATATCCGAGAGCTTTCAGAGAGGACTCTCCATGCAGATGGACGCTATCCACCGTGCACAGAGGAGAGTCCATTGGCGTCACGCAGCTACTGCTTCCCGTACTGCAGCCAGCATCGATGGATGAACACTGGGAGCTCTGAAGGGAATGAATTCCCTCGCTCTGTAAAGATGACATCCTTTTGGACAAGTGGTACTCGTATAACCGTGTCACTTCTTGCTCGGATGAAGCTGCCTTGCTCTGTTGATGTTCATTCCGGGCTCGTTCAATCATGAATTGTTCTTTGGCGGGGGAACTTGTGTTCAAGTCTATCGAGTCTTTTAAACTTACTTTTTGCATTACCCTGTCTGCCTGCAACGGACCGCCGTCGCCAACCACCTCAGAGTAAATGTGCTCTTCAGATTTATTATTTAGAATCATATGCAATCTCTGATTGCCTTCTTGAAATGCGTAAGACATCCGCTCCAAGTCAAAGGGACCTGAGCGTTGGGAATCTCGTCCATTGAAATTGTTGTACATCCCAACAAGTTCCTCTGATTCTGTGATGTTCATCTGACGGGCTTCTGCTTGGGCGCTCAATTTCATTGCACCATCTTGCTCCTCGATCTTCCCTTGCGGCATTCCCATCATCATGTCCCTGTGCATTTTGTTGAAGTAGTCCATCAGCGACTTGGTTTCCATTGTTTCTGGCTCCATCTCGAAGTGGTCCGAACGAAGATTGGCAACCGCGGCGGACTGGGAGTCATCTAGAGATGCCCGGACCTCACACGGCACCAATCGAAACTCAGTCTCCTCTTCTGCTAGAGTTTGGTACCCTTCGGCTGTGGCTACTAACATTTTCAGAGAGTTTTCGGAGAGTTTCTGAGCTGCGGCCAGCTCTGAGCTCTCCGTCATTTCAGACGAATTTGTTTCATTCCCAGAATCAGAAGAGGACTCAGGGCTAAAGGACCGAGATATTTCTACACCTGTGTGTCACAAAGAGACAAACATTTTAGCCATCACACCGTACGCAAGTATACTTTAAAATAGTTTATTTGTACAAAATGTTGAAGGCTATGAAATGCAACAAATAAGAACATAAATAATGAAATACATGAACAAAAATGAACCACAAATCATAATGAGATCACAATTACATTTCTAATAAAAACAAATGCACACACAATACATGGGGCTTGCATTGAAGACAATGGAATACGGAGAAACAAAACCAAAATAAAGGAATGGCTGGAAGGTCAACATCAATGAATAAACGTTACAATAGTGTAAGAACCTGAACTATTGTCCGATTGTGGATGAGACTGTTCCTCAGAGGCCGCCAAGGCCTCCAGAGCTTGTAGTGTGGAGACAACAGCGTCATTAAACACTTCCTCGCTCCCACTGGCCACTTGTGTCGGAACCGAATCAATCAGCGACACAGGGATGTCGTTTTTAAAGCCCTTTCGCTCTTGGTGGTCATCCTCATCCGAACTGTCCCTGAACCCTGGCGGAGGAGCAGCTATTGCCAAGTTTAGAGACTGCAACAGGTCATCCCTGTCCTCCTCGTCATCGCCCTCTGGTGGTGGCGGAAGCGAAGTGAGATCAATAATGTCGTCGCTAGATTCCGAGAGCGACAGGAGAGAGTTCGCCTTGTCCTTCATCTCTCCCATCATCATCATCATGTCCTCCTCACAACTAATGTCATCATCGTCCTCTGCGTCATCAGTAGTCTCAGCATAGCATATATCACGCAGCAAAGGCTCCTCAATTCCTTCCGTCGTACCGAAGATTTTAGCATCACCGTAGACCATGTGGGAACCATACTGGAAGCCATCGACCTCCATAGACGCTTCAAGTGGCTTGTAGTCTTTCTGCTGTGCATACATGTACCGGTGCTCCTCCAGCACTTCTGGGATGTCCTCCATCAGTCTCTGGTATCCCAAGTTCTGAGGGTTCACAGAGTCCAGCGGAGGATCGCCGAATATAAAGGACACCTTGGCGCTTCTGGGTGACTCTTGAGGTTTGCCTTTTGGGACACTGAAGTATGGCTGAGGATGCATGTGGCTTGCTCTGCTCACTCGCTCAGCTTTCTCCTCCCCATGCATGCGATGCTGCAACTGGTGCATTTCAGAGACAGTTGGGGAAATATCGAACTCTCTTTGCCCACAGATGGCGTATTCGGGATGGGGCTCGTCACACGCGCTGCAGGAGCCATAATTCCATTCGATTGCTTGGTAGTTGTGCTTGACCCTTGAGTCTTGTCCTTTGACGTGAAGAAAAAAAGGTATGTAATTAACCATCAAATTCACATGAAAACAATTTAAATAAAGCGGTGTCTCAAACTTCTTGGTTCAAATGACCCCCATTGTCCAGTGTAATATTCCAAAGCAATTATATTGGCCAAAAACATTTAATTATACTCGCCAAAATAAATGTGTCAAACACTTCTGCTGTAATTCTGATAAAGCTGATTGTTTTCAAATTATTTATTAATGAAAACTAGAAGTGTTGATGAAGCATATCCAAATAATCTAATCGTGGTTGATTCTTTTGATTACAGAGGTATAAAGAACTGTATATTCAAGAAAAACCTTGTAATGAACATTAACATTTCTGTTACTTAATTTGTCATAATAAATAATTTGCTGATACTCCTTTGAGTTGAGAATCACTAATAAATAAGTTACTATTTCAAGCTGACAAATGAGTAGTTATATTGTTCTTGTGTATGCTCTTACCTGCAGTGTTACTGTTGTTTGCCATGTTGAAGATGGACCTCCGTGAATCGACCAGCAGCCTGTAATAACCAGCAGTCAAACACGCCAGGTTCATAGCGTCACTGGATTCCATTATAAGTGTGATGGGCTACAGAAAAAAATATTTTGCAGAAAAATTGCATTAAATACAGCAGTAAGCTATTGCGGGTTGTGCAGTTTAAAATTTTTTTATCTTAATATGAACAGTTTTTAGTTCATGCTTGCAAAGCAATGTAGCAGACTTAATGTACTGCATGTATTCACTTGTGTTTTATAAAGAGAAACATGCATTTGTCCGTAACTATGAATTATTAATTCATATTTTCTTTATAAGCACTGGATGAAAGGGATGTTTAACTATGCGTTATATACAACGGCTGTAAACGGATGTGGTAAACAGTAAATAATATTTATCAATAATTTATTAATCAAAATAATCTGCTATGAAATGCAGTTTTTAGTTCATGTTTGCACAACAATGTAGCAAATCTATTTATGTTATCTATTGTATCAACTGCCTAAATGATCTGTTTTATCAAATGAAGCATGCACCTATCAATTATTAATTTATGTTTCATAATATGCATTGGATAAAAAGGATGTTGAATTGTTACGTGTCTTTTATATTGTATACAATTGATGAAATGCATATGGTACATAGTCAAATAGTTTGCATGCATCAATAATGAATATTTTTATATGCATTTATTGACTTGTTTTAGATAAAGCAAATGTCTATAATTATGAATCATTAAAGGTACCGTATGTAGGACTGACACCGAGAGGTTGAACTAGGTATTGCAGTCCAAATTCAAAATACTGGAGAGGGGTTTTTCTCCTGGCCTCTCCTTCTCAGACTTGGCGCACACTCAGGTTGCCATGATTGACGACACCAACAGGTACGAACGCACATGACAATGAATTAAATGAAATGCACAAGCAGGCAACCTGGATGCCGAAACACTACTGACTCTGTGATTGGGAGATAGATGGAGGGTGGAGCTTCAACATAAACATCAGTTGAGGGCTGCAACCGCGCTTTTTAAAGGAGAATAACCAGTCTGTACTACAACTGTCGACGATATGAGTACTTTTAATTAACATGTTTTCTTAATGCCTGTTGAACATAACCGAGACATTTTATGATTATTACAATAAATTTCTTACATACGGTACCTTTAATTCACATCATGTTGAATTATGTGTCTTTAATATTATAGAACTGGTGTTATGCATGTGGTAAATAGTCAATAAATGGTATTAAATTGGTCATGTAATGCAGTTTTTAGTTCATGTTTGCAAAGCAATATAACATAGTTGTTTTCTATTTTCTATTGCATTTATTAATGGTTTTATAAAATAAAGCACGTAAAGGTCTGTAAATAGGAATTATAAATTCATATGTTCAGCATAAGCATGAGATAAAGGGATGTTGAATTATGCATGATTAATACTGTAGCAACACATGTGTTAAATAGTGAACAGATCATAAAAAAATGGTCAATATTAACAGTCAAAACAATCTGCCATGCAATATTTTTTTAGTTCACACATGCAAAGCAATGCAGCAAAGCTTAATTCATATTTGCAATTACAAGGGACATGTGAATTATTAATCCATGATTTTGATGATGATGTCATCTTCAATGCTATTATGCAATTCAACTGTGGTAATGCACTTATAATGTTTGAATCTTATCGCATTAGATGGAGAAATATTAAACCGAATGCCTTCTGCAAACAAATGATGTTTTAATGCATCGCACCTTCACATCCAGCACATGAAGCTCCACTCGCACGTTCCTTTCGTCCTCCGTGTACATTTCGATGCGGTTGACGTGGCTGAAGTCGGCCAGCAGTGCCACCAGGTTGGTTTTGGTGTTGATGACGTGACTGATGCCGTACCGCGGCCCCATCAGCAGAGTCACCTCCGTGTGCTTCTCTCCCTGCTGTCAGATCACAAATACAGCTAGGAGTATACTGTATGTAAATCTGAAATCCATAACGTTTGCAGCGCTCATTAAAAACACTTATCCTTGATCTGTCAGCTTGTTTTAATTTGCACATTACTGTACTGTACTGTTTTTTTGTACTGTATACAAAATGTATACTTCTAAATCTAAATAGTTTATATATTTATTTCTAGTTCAATGTTTTATTTGATCTTTTATTATGTTTGTGTGTGTATATTACAACAGCGTTTTAGTGGCACATTAAAAACTCTGGACATTTAGAGAATAAAGTCTAAATGTTCTGAGAATGAAGATTAAAGTTATTGTAATTTTAACTTTAATCTGGAAATATTACAGCTTTCTTGGGGCCACTATTAATTTGTTTATAACGTAATTATAAATACAAGAAAATAATTAGAAAGCGACTTCTCTTTACAAAACAGAACAGCCTAATTTTAAAATAGTTTGCATGGCAGTAAATGAAAATATATTGCGAATCCTTGATTTGTTTAGTTTTATATTTAACAAAAAAATATTAGAAATCATATTTTCAATACAAAACAGAAATAGCAGCTAAACAAAAACATATTTAAGGTTAAAAATAATTTAATAATAAATTTTTTTTAAAGAATTATTTAAAAAACAAACAAAGAAACTAAACCAGGGATAAATAAATGACATAATTCATATGCTATTTAAATGTAGTTTTATTGGGAAATCCTGAAGCTGTAAACTGAAAGACCTCAGCTGGTGATGTGTGAATGCGTCTGTGCACTTACCACCAGCGTGGACTTGAACACTTGTCCTCCATACAGCCTGAGGTCACTCAGATATTTCAGGTAGTGGACCTTTGCCTGCAGCGCCGTCAGCTTCAAAACACAGCAGAATTACAGAACAGAAAATGTAAATCACGGAAATAGAGCACTCTTTCTTCTTCTTTCTGAATATGCGCCCCTGGGAAAAACAAGTTCAGCTAGGTTTATCTGAAATGACAGACTGCGCTCGTAAGATGCTTTATTACAATACTAAAGTGCACAAAATATACTGCAGCACATTATACAGTATCTTATTACATTGTTATCATTGCTTTAATGTAATATTATATATGCTTCTAGCTCTAATATATAAAAAATGTAATGTGTATGTATATCTGTGTGCGCATGTTTTAATTTGTAATAATTGTCAGTTATAACGTTTGTATATGCAGGTTATATATATCGGCAGTACCACACTGAAAATGTTAATATACTGTACATTCCATTTATATACTGTATGAAGCGTTCATTTGCAATTTTTGCTTTTCATTGTGATTACAATTCAGATCATAGTGCAGTTGTGTATATAAGTTAGAAAAATAGCTAACACTAAAACACAATAAAAAAACCATAATGGAGTACTCCATGCAAAAAAATTCAAATATATGTCAAGAATGTTTAATTCCATTCAACCACACACAGTATTAGTCTTTGCTGTGATAGCTCATAAAATTTCACTGACACTGTTATTGTCCAAATCTTAAAGCATATTATATTATGCATTGAAAAATGTAATTCCACTTTTCATATGTACATCAAGCTGTGAGAGTTTCTTCACCTTTTTGCCAGGAGGCACCAGGTTCTGGTTGGTTTTCAGGATGTGTGTGAGAGCTTTCTTGATGTTCTTCTCTTTCATGCTGGACAGAACCGCTGGAGGCAGAAACTGAGCCAGACCCCACTCCTTTCTGTAAAGACACGGCAGGAAACAAGAGCTTTCACGCTGAATTCAAACGACTCTGACCATCAGTCCAGCGCCTTTCATGTTTTCATCTCATTTAAACTGCTGATCAAACCTGAATCATTTTCTTTCTTGAAATACAAATTGAGAAGGTTAGGAAGAATGTTTGAGCTTCTGCTGTCCATAAAACATAAACATTTGTGTCCAAGTTGTAAAATAAAGATAATTGGCGGCATTTGTTTCAAGAAAATAGTATTAGATTTCTGTGTGCTTCAGAATTTCACATCTAATTCTGTATTACTTGCCATTTTTTTAATTATATGTTCATTTAATTCATTTAAAAAAAAAAAAAATCTCTCTCTACAAAGGACTAAAAAGTACTGTATTTTCTTTTTTAATTAAATTTTATTAGTTTTTATTGTTTTTTTTTTTTTTTTTGCATTTTTTAAAATATGTATTTATATTTATAATTTATAATTATGTAATTTATGTATATATATATATAATTAAATTAAAATAAGAAATAATTACCATTAAAATAAGAAATATTCAACATGCTGAAATAAAATAAATGTAATTTGTTAACATTTATTTAATTTTAAGTACAAAACAATTATAATTTTAGTTTTATATTCAATTAGTGTTATTACGTTATGTGCAGTTTTATTAGTATTTTTTCTGCACAGAGCAGACTAAAATTTAATATTTAACAAAATTTAATTGCTTGACATGTAAAATAAATTTCTGTTATGCCTGTTAGTGCATATGGACTACTTAAATTTTAGAGATCTTGACAGTCACTGTCCAGAAAACACATGAAGACAAGTATAAAACCAATTGAATAGTCTGTAATAGTCCTTTAATGGCTGTGAGCACAGACATGAACGCTGAGCACTCACTCGATGTATTTGAGCGAGACTTTCTGTGTTTGTTTGGTGCTGAGCGTCAGGATG
This sequence comes from Enteromius viviparus, assembly GCA_032353835.1. Classification (NCBI taxonomy): domain Eukaryota; kingdom Metazoa; phylum Chordata; class Actinopteri; order Cypriniformes; family Cyprinidae; genus Enteromius; species Enteromius viviparus. The sequence goes on from JAUCNO010001888.1 coordinate 1,449,262, forward strand.
TACATCTGAAGAGCAGCCAGGCGAAGCGCCGTGTCGTATTTGAGCTCCGAGCCGAAGCGCTCCTGCACCACGTCCTTACAGCTCTGCACTCAGACAAGCAGACGAACAGAATTAATACACAGTGTGTTTTAGCAGACATAACCTTTCTCCCAGACTTGACATACTGAAAGAAACAGTTCCGCCAAAAATGAAAATCCGCTGAAGATTCATTCACCCTCAGGTTAGTCAAGATTAGGATGAGTTTGTTTCTTTATCAGATTTAGAGAAATGTGTCTCTGCATCAGTGTCTCAGCAATAGATGTGAATGGGTGCCGTCAGAACGAGAGTCCAAACAACTGATCAGAACATCACAGTAATCCACACCACTCCAGTCTGTGTGCTGTGGATTATTGTGATGTTTTTATCAGACTTTCATTCTGACGGCACCCATTCACATCCATTGCTCAGACACTGATGCACATTTCACCAGATCGGTTCACAAACTCCTCTGAGATGGCCTGAAAGTGAGTCAATTTTTGTGTGTTCTCCAGCTTTACTTGAGATTAACAACATTCTGCTTCACTGTTTATTCTTAATTAATGCCAACTATATTCTAAACAATATATACTTAAAAAAAGCTTTACATCTTTCCTAACTATTTACAGCAAAAATTTTACATACAGTATGCTGATTATTTATATTACACTGCATCTTTGCACAAACACTGAATGAAACAACAAACATGAGGAATTTAAACTTGATAAACAAACTGTGAAAGAAGCTCAGTACAGGTTTCTGATATATATCAAGCTGAACAATATGGAGTTTTTTTCAGCAGGAGAGACTGAGCTGAGCATCACAGACATGTTACCTGAACGTAGAGGTAATCGAAAGCAACAGCGTCTCTCCTGAGAAGATCCACCGGGTCTTTTGGAAGGAAACTGATGCGGAAAAAGCACTTCATCTTATGTGAGCCCGGCCTTTGCGTCACCTAAAAAACAAGACATCATGATCATATTTCTCTGTACTCTGTCCATCTACTCTCTCATGCTGTGCTTCACCTCACAACACACCTGCGTTAGCATCTCCTGCTCGTGCAGAATCATTAGCTTTGTTGCAGATCCTTCCATCTTGTGCTCCAGCATCAGAGAGAAGTGCTCAATGCTTTTAATAGACAGCTTCTCTTGCAGGGTCAGAATAACATCCTTTCAAACAGAAGAACAGCTCTGTTATTCATGTTCAGCACCGCCAACACGTGACACAGTGCTACGACATTAGATATGTTTTAATAAATAAGCATTTTCTATTATATATACAGCACTGGGTAGATTACGTGGAAACTGTAGTCCATTACTGATGATCAATTATGTCATTAAAATTGCAGAGAGAGAGAGGGAGATATACTGTTTATAGAGGGGTAGAATATATTATTCAATATTTTATGAATAATTTCCTGGCATTGTTTAGATATGTGGTCATGTAATCCATAAGGAGTCATTTTATCATGCATTTTAAAATATAAAATTAAACAAGCATAATGTTCATAACTGTACTCATTTCTACATTTTTTACATCTGTTTAATATCAGATTTGTCAATTTTATGTTTACAAATATGTTTGGTTCACTTTCAAATTAATATTGCATAAAAATACAATAATGTTTCAAGGTTTGAGCTTAGAAGATTTATTATTTATTTATTTATTTTTCGTTGCTTCCTAAGGCTGCATTTATTTAATCAAACATACAATTTAAAATGTTTTAAATATTATTAGAGTTTTCAAAAAAAAAAAAAAAAAAATTTAAATATCTTTTAGAATATTTTTATTCTATGTATTTATTTTTTTGTCAGCGGCACATGATCCGTCAGAAATCATTCTAATATGCTGATCTGTTGCTCAAGAAACATTTCTGATTATTTATGTTGAAAAAGTTGTGCTGCTCAATATTTTATTGTTATAAATTTTCGTTTTCATGATTCACAGATGAATCAAAAGTTCAAAAGTACAGCATTTATTTGAAATAAAAAATCTTCTGTAACATTAAAAATATCTACAGTTACTTTTCATGCAGTCAATTGATCCTTGATAAATAACAGTAATACATTTTGCTTGCTGCGATAATATTGCACCATATTTCATATCTGCACAGCAGTATTTTTGCTGATATGGAGCATCAGCAGTACTTTTTTAAATGATGCAACACTGAAATACCTTGATGGAGGTGGTGCAGTCAAACTTAAAGGACTTGGTTTGTCCGTTTTCCAGATACACCTTCAAGACGTTTGGCATGAAGAGCAGAGAATTATCCTTCACAGTCTCCTGCGGATGAAAACACAATATCTCCCAGCTACATGAACAACACAACTAAAGTGGCTTTTATCTGCCAGTGATTCACATCCCTCTAATGATATCAGCAGCGTCTGAATTAGTGGCACAACATGAAGTTACAGTATGAATGAACACTGGTTCACGTAACCTGCATCTTCATAATCTTTCATCACAATGCAATAATTTGCTCCAGAGCTAAAATCACTTTCTGGCTGACGACATCAATCCTCTTATTCTAATCACATGACTTCATTCTGGTTCATAACGTCCACTTTTCACAATCCAATCAATCTCTGATGATTATAATCAAAACCCTACAGTGCTTCTCACTGAATATCCGCTTTGTTTGATTATGAAAGTAAAATGGATTGCAAATAAAGAAAAAAACAAAGAAAAGAACATTAAAATGGCTGTAAATACTGTGATATAGCCTGTGACATGCTTTTTAAGCAAAACGTGTCATTTTTCACTTACGGGTACTTGTCCGTTAATAATGACTTCTTCAGCAAAGCGCACTTTGACCGGATTGGATTTCAACTTGGCCTTTTTAGCTGCACTGATGAAGGCAGATTTGGGCGACTGGATGGGAATATCAGAGGAACAAAAGCAGAAAAATTACTACATATCAATGCTATCAAGCAATTATCTTCTGCCTAAGAGCTGAGCCAGAAACCAATAAACAGATCCAGATGGGATCCGCAGCAGGGTTATTAGCGTCAACTAAAACCATAAAAAAGAAATTGTCTTGTTCCTTGAAATTATACTACGTGTGCATGTGTGTGTGTGTGTAACTAACTTTCAAGATAAACCTCTCTCAAGCTTTTGTAACTATGTCAACTACCCATATATATATATATATATTAGGGGTGTAACGGTTCACAAATATCATGGTTCGATATGGCAAAAATACAATAAAAAAAAGATAATTTTTTCCCCCACATTTTTATTTATTAAAACTAACATAATATGACCTTGTTTTCCCCCTTTTCTTGTTGTATTTTGTATTAAAATAAGTATTTGGTAAACTTGTCTTATGGAACAGGCCTCAGGAATATTGTGTAGCTTGTCTGTGATCTACAGCTCTGTGTATTAACTACCGCTTCTTTTGAAAACAGCTGATGGAGATTTACCGCTAATCAAAAAACCGACATTTCTGACGAGATACACATGAATATATCGCCCAGCCTTAGTACACAACCTAAAACATCTTTGCAAGTACACAGTATCAACTTATTCTACTAAGCCTAAACCTATCCAACTGTGAGTTAGTAGACACATAGTTGTAAATGAATGAGGAAGTTGACAGGTGGTTACAAAGATACTTAGTAGCCGAATATCTAAAGAATATCTTAGGTTACTAGAATATCTAAAATAAAGTGCAACCGTTATTTTATTTATTTATTTGTACATTTTTGCTGTCACACCATTGATACATCAACTATATGTTAGTCAAATTAGTCTCAAATAAGCCAAAACACTGACGAACTTAACATGCAAAACAACAACAAATATGTAGACTTACAGGGTACGGCTGCACCACAGTCAGGATGATGGACTCCTTACAACTTCTGCCAAAAATAATGAAAAAAGACAGAAAGAACATGAAACTCCAGATGTAGGAACAGTTTTCAAAACCCTGATCTAATATAAATGATATTCATCTGACTCGGGTGATCATACTCGTTTTGGGACCGTATATACGGTTAATGTAGACAGAAACTGCTGGTCTGTCAGCATGTAATGAGTTCAGCTAAAAAACACATGTAGTAGCTGCTTGATGGAGTTCAGTACCTGACCAGGTCAATGACTCGTTCCCGGGGAGCTGAACTCACGGCCTCCTCGTTTATCATCACTATCTCATCTCCTGGAATCAGCTTCCCTTCTGAAGGCCCTCCTGCACATTCATCACAAACACACATCACATTTGTGCAGAGGCGGACAGAGTACACAGATTCATTACTTGAGTAAAAGTACAGATACCCCTTGCTATGTATTACTCAAG
>JAUCNO010001888.1:1463824-1475096 GCA_032353835.1 Enteromius viviparus
TAAATTCCCATTAATTTCCATAATTCCCAATATGGAATATTTCCAAAATTCCCAAGCTTAACTTACCATGGAAATTTTCCGGAAATTTTTCGCCCCTTTGCAACCCTACTTATTCGACTGACTCATCTGAAACATTCACAAGACAAAAGACACACAAATCACACGTCCCTCGCAGGAAGACAGCCGAACAAAACGAGCACATCATGACTAAATGCCAAAGCAAACACGCAAAGCTGCTGCTGAGAAATGACTTTATTAACCGGCAGGGAGCAAATCTGATCAGGCACGAGAGCTGGATAATTGCGTTAGCTGAATTATTCCGGTCAGAAGCTCGCGCTAAATGCTTCTGGTTAATGGAGTCTCTGTGAAGGTGGACATTACAGCATCTCATCTTACCTGAGCAATCAAATTAAGCAGGTGAGGTGACTGCAAGACACTCTTACAGCTCTTTGAGCCCTCTATCTGCTACATAACCAGCACCTTAACTCCATAAAACCTCATCTGAAACGCTCTACAGAAGCAGAGCATTATAGGAAGAGATTGAAGCAGGTGTGAAACCTGATGCATAATTGATTTCAATGCAGTTATTGTTGGAGCCACGTTAGTACGAGTAACATTTACAGCCTTTATATATAATGCATTACAAAAGTATTTCAATGCACTAATTAATGCAATTTATAATGCATTGTCTGGACTTATAATACTTATCTAGTCACTATTACAACTAGGAAGAGTAATGCATTAAAACAGCTGATCTCAAAATATTAGAATGCATTACAACTTGTTACACTAAAAGAAACAATGCACATTATGAATACTTTTGTATTGCATTATCCGAGAAATGCTTTAAGTAAAACGTTACCCAGAGCTCCAAAACAAGCTCATGCAATATACCAGAGGTCTCAGATCGTTTCAACGCAAAGGGCTAAAAAAAATAAAACTTCTGATCATGGTCCAATAGTAAATGCTGCATTATATGTAAGTATATAAAACATTTTTTTTGCTTTATGTACATTTTTTTATATCATGCAAAAATTTCTAATTCTATTTCTAATTTATATATATATATATATATATATATATATATACACACACACACACTGACATATAATAACAACATATACACAAGTATATGCTTTTTTTCCTCCCCCTCTTCTTGTGACACATATTGAGCCAAACTTCGATTGATTATGCGTTAAAAGAATAAACATTTATAAATAAGAAAATACAAATTTTAATTGTTTGTATTATGTTTTAAATGAAATGAACTTGTACCGTTTCATATTATGCAGCTTTTTCAATGCAAAAATAAAACAAAATGCATATGCCCAACTACAATGCATTACATTTGAAACATTTTCAAATGATGACACACATTTGAATGCAATTAAGTTAAGTTAAATTTACATATTGTTTGTTCACTCTGCAATGCAATACATTTTTAATACATTTTCATGTGTTCTATAGACATGTTTTTCCCCCCATACCTTTTCACTTCCTCTTATACAATGGCACGACGGAGCAAATGGAAGGTCATCACAGGTCAGCTCTGGTTTGTGCATCTCTACACACCTTTCTGAGTGTTTTGTGTTCAAACGCTGCCAACATCACAGCCCACAAGGTTCTGGAGCGAAGCCCGTGTGTCTCTTATGTAAACTGTGCTGTGTTTATTTGATCGGGACTGTAGTGGTAAATGATAGCAGAAACACAACATTTCATTTCCATTTTCAAATCGCTACAGTCTCCAACAGGGTTTGAAAAATGTCCTACTTTACAAAGACTCCAGAATACGTAAGCGCTCTAATTTCTCTCTATACTCTAATTATAAACGGTCCGCTGCACTAACAGAGAAGGATTGCAAGATTTAAAGAAGGCGCTGATCCAGCTGGCCCAGATCTGATCTCTCTCGTTACAAAACACTACAGAGTCACAGATCATCTTAGGATCCTGTACATTTCTACAGACCTGAGTCTCTTTTGACATTCTGAAATGGTTAATTGCACAAAATGTGGCCAGCAATGAAAATAATTTTATGCAGAATTCTATTTAATTTAGAAATTGGTAGTAATTTCACCAGAACTGCAACAAAAAAGAAAAAGCCAAATTACATTGGATTTTATTGAAAACATACATCAATAATCTTTAGTTACTACTTGGAAAAATCAACAATACAACGTCTCCGAGTCTCTTCCGGTTGGTGGTTTTTGGCAAAAACAAAGTGCAGTGAAAACCAGATTTAATGCCAACTGGCTAATATCTGACTGAGGTGACTAATAAAATACACACTTGTGAAACTGCATGTCACCAATCTCAGAGAGAAAACCGTGGAGCAATGTATCTTGGGACACTGAGAGAAAAAAAAAAAAGCACTGCCTTTATGCAGAAACCAAGGAATATTTTAAGATTGCATTGAAAATGTAAATGGCATCATGCAAAATTCATTTGAAATCTTTATAATCAGCATTAAACTACATGCTTAAATATGAATTAAAAAAATAAGATAAATTGCGTAAAACAAGCACAAAAATGTATATTATATATATAAATAAACAAACAAAGCATTGTTGACTTAAGCTGAACTGAAATTGAAAGTGATAAATGATAATGCATAAAACTATAATAGCAGATATTATAAAATAGTCAAATATCTGCATACAAATCAGCTTACAAACATTTGCTGGAGTTTGTGTGGGATCTTTGTGAGCAAACCTTGTTAATGTTGGAGCAATGTAGCATTGTAAAAAAAACTGCTGTACTGTACTGAAGAAATCCTGCTTTGTGTGGGATCTCAGATAACACAGCAACACAGAAGCCATGCCACTGGTGACAAAGAAAAAAACTGTACTGAACAGTGTCATGCAAAATTGTAATGCTGAAAATTAACTGACTGCTTATAGAATTACAAACCTAAACGTACACCAAATACATAAAAATCATGTATGACATTTAAACTAACTAAAAGAATAATCCACTGCTAATGACCAAAACAGAACTGAAAGTGAAGATGTATGATTTATCATTGCTCCTTTACTATAGTTTGGCTGATAATCATTTTAAAAGAAAAAAATATCTGCATAAGGACATGCTTTAATGCCAAACAGACTGAATAAAAGATGATAACGTTATATTTACAAGACAATGCTATTTCAGTCTGACTTAAAACACATTTTTGGTGTTTCTTGGCAACAAATAAAAAGTAAAGCTGCAATGAGGACTAGATTCAAATATCAGTAATGACACTAAGAAATCACACTCTTCTTAGCATAAAATCAATGTAACTTGTGGCATTGAAAAAAATTAAATACAGTGCTTTTACGCAAAATACTCAATATTTTGAAGATTTCACTGGAAATCTTAGGAACTTTTTTTCCAGCCTCTAACTGAAAGTAATCTAAAGCTTAACCCCCCAAAAAAACAATAATAGTATACCAATAAATAAAAATAATCAAAACTATAACTGCAACAGATTAAAACTGAAATATAAAGCATTAAAATTCATTTTTATGATCAGCAAATCAATAACATGCAAAATGTCAAATATCAGTGTAAAGAGAGTAATAAACCAGATTTAATCATGAGAACTGCTCTCGAACAGCATGACTCCTCTGATCCTCGGCTCACCTCAGCAGACGCTGGGAGCTCGGGTTCGATTCACACACACTTCATCACTCACTCGTCTCGTCCAAGCCTCTGAAAGCCACCGGCACAAACACCCTGAACAGCACGGTTTTTTTACATTTTCTTTATTTCGAAGATGTTGCTTCTTTTTTAAGACTAAGAGCTGACGAGAACAGAGCGATTCGACCAATCACAGCCCGGCTGAGAAAACCAAAACATGCTGCTTTGAACACCAACACAACATCATCATATCAGGAGCTAAAGCTGGGCTTGACCACTTTATTCAGACTGAAACCACGTGAATGGTCGGCATATCATAATTACAAACATTTGCAGTAAAGTGGCACATCGCAAAAACAATTGTGATTGTCTACGTATTATCACACTATCTAAACACAATCAGAACTTTATTCCCAGATTGACGAATTGTAAAATTTGATTTGTTTTCAGTTCATTTTTCAAGTGAAAGTTAAAAGTAAAAAAAAGGTTGCTTTGGACACTCGCTAAAATACTTCTATTTTATTTCAGTTCATTTAATTGTTTTACTTTTTTCTTTTTACTAGTTTATATTCATATTTAGTTACATTTTTGTTATTTATAGACGTGTTAAAAAAAGGACAAACTCAACAAAATTATTAAAATGTTTACTAATACAGGATACTAAAATAACACTTGTACAAGATTAACTTGTAGGTTTACTATGATTCATTAACATACAAATAAATGCAAAATGTATACTGCAGCCCTGAAGAGAACACTTAAACCACGCTTGAAAATGTCTAAACAAGACTGCATTAAATAACAATTTCAGCATAAAAATATACTAAAATGTAAAGAGGACACAAATACATATACATATGTAGTTGATAAAAAATATCCTGCACTAAACTGGTATATTTAAAGTCAATTGGAAATTTGGAACAACTAATTTTGAGGTAGTGTTGAAGTCCAACTATACAGTAGATATACTTGCGTAAGTAGAACTAGCATTTAAATACTGATATCATTTAAAGATCTAAACAATCAAAATAAAAAAGTATTTTTGATACAGCTTGTACTAAAAAAGTACTTTATGTCGAAACATTGCATTCGAAAACAAAAAGCATACACTTAAAAATAGATGATAATATCATGAAATAAAAGCAAGCGTCATTTATTTTAAATAAAGGTATAGTTTCACTGGCTTGAAATGATAAAACAACAGATCCATAATGAACTTAACTTGATATTTTGCATGTGATGCAGACATTTTGAGACTTAAGTATCCCAATACTTGCAGCCAATGCATCATATTAAATGCTAAACAGCACTGCATTAGTTATAATGGTAAATAACTCAACACTAGTACTCATTTACACCATGCATTCTCTCTTCATCAACCGTTGTACCACTAAACTTGCAGATTCAGCCATGCTACTGTAGCACCCTTATTAGTGCGCCAGCCTAAGACATTCACAGGACGCCCCGTTCAACATTTCCTGGAAGCATCACACGCCGCAGTAAGCAAACACAAATCTGGCACATATCCGATGAATATTTCAAAAACGGTAACTTCTTTTATGGTTCGAATCTACATCAAGAGAAGACTTCAATATGGACGTGAAAACATGAATTATTACACACCCGAGTATGAAGCTGCATCTCAGCCAAGGAAGCAGGCAGAGCCGACGGGAAGCTCCTGCTCACAATATCCCGCATCCGATGTGCATATGTGCCCAGCGCTGCGTTCCATTCTTACATAAGTGGCCCCGGCCCTAGACCCTCATGTGTGACAAACCCCGCCCTCTGTTGACGAGGTGGCTAATTAGAAACCAACTAAATAAGCAGCTTTCACAGCTTGAGGACCAGTGGAGCATTTAATGCATACTGGGAGTTCGTAGGATGCACCCTTGTGTCGAAATGATCATATAGATCATATAATGATAGTAGATATTACAGATAATAACTAACCTCAGGATGCTCCAGTCACTCTAATAAGCAAACAAAACATTTAAATTGGATAAAAGACTACTTTCTTTGACTTCCATCATAAATAAACCTCAACATGAAAATGGAAGTATTTTTATTAAAAAATATATATATAATAATTAAAAAAAAAAAGCATAAATGAATTGCACCTAAATTTGATTTAAAAACCTACAAAATATTATTTTATTGGTAACCATACGGATTTGTTTGTTTGTATGCTTGAACTATCTATCTCTTTAATGTTTTTATTTATTTATTTATTTATTTATATAAATATATATAAAAATGAAACAACACTTTAAATAAGAAACTAAATCTGACAGCAAGGTGGCAATGAATGTCTTTATCAAACAGCTGATTCATTCAGAACTGCTCACTGAATCATTGATTCACTAGATTCATTTAAAATGCAGATTTATTCAGAAACTAATCACCGTTTTGTTGCTCGGCGATGCACAACAATTCTGCTCTGCAAAGTCAAACAAACACATGTAATATTGTGTTTAAAATAACAATAACAACCAATTTACTATACGGTTGTATAATAATCACATTATATTCGGGACGAATCGCATTGTAATCACATTATTTTTTCACATTATTTAACTTAACACGTTATATATGTGATATATATGCTATATTTTGGTCAAGATGTTAAGATGTTTGCATCAAAAGAAATTCACATTAAATAAGCAAATTAAATTTAAGTAACGTGTACTTTCAAGGTTTGAAAAATTGTTTTGGAGAAAAAAAAACAATTGGTCAAAATTTGGTTTAAATGGTATACTGTCATTCAGTGTAACACAATATTTATGTAAAAATTATTCTGGCTTGTAATATTCTTCCTTATTCTTTTATATATTTTAATATGTAAATTTCATTGTGTTTTAAATTTGTAAAAAAAATCTTACTGATAAACGGGCAAAACCTAGGATAGTGGCAAATATTGGTCTACTTGGTTGAACAAAAATGAACAATATTTAGCTGCTTAAGCCTATGTATTCAGTCATTACTCAATGGTATACTAAAACAGATGTGAAAAAACTTACTTCTCACTGTTCTCAGGTCAAATATTTATATGCGATTAATTTCGATTAATTAATTACAAAGCCTCTAGTTAATTCGATTTTTTTTTTAATCGAGTCCCAGTCCTAATATATATATTTATATATATCATCATCAAGTCATTTTTAAGGTAAGTGGTTACATTTAAGTACACAAAAATAAATAAATAAATAAATAAATAAAATGTAATTTAACTAATGTAGTTTTTATTAATTAATACTGGTACATTTTTAATTGTAATCGAGTGTGTCCTATAGTGTGACATAGCAAAAATGTAAAAATAAATAAAATATATTAAACACAACTTAACATGTATTTTCATTTTTATAGTTACAAATATTTACCTTCAATGTTACGCACCGCCTAACATAGTACTTCGAGGCAGAAGTAATACATCCATAATCCTACAGACAGGAAACCAAACCGTGTCCTTGTCTCTCCAACCAAAGTACTGTAGCTGTGGACTCACAGGTTGCTCTTAGCCTCCTCACATCTCCTTTATCTCACGTTAGTATAGCGGGAAGAAAAGCAGCATTAGTATCTTTTACCGCTTTGTCACTTCAAAAGGCTGACGCATGTTTCTGCATGCAAATGTGCTGGAGTCTCGAGCAGATCAAAGCCGACGTGGCTCTGGAGCTCTCAGAGTGACCGTGTGCAGTGCGGCGAGGAGGACGGGATCAGTATTCGGGACGTGGGCCGAGAGAACGTGACGGGTTATGCCTCGACACTCAAACATCTGCATCGGGAGGAAGCCTGAATGCAAACACACTCACTTGATGTAGCAGTCTCGGGTCTCTCTAGAGGACGACATCTCCCAGCCATTGGAGGGTCCCTGTGTGGACGGCCAACTCCCAGCGGCCTGCGGCGGACAGCAGGAGGACTTGATCCTCTGACTGCAAGACAAACACAAGACGATGTGAGGAGTCTTTAGACTGCGCTTCATCCAACATGATCCGCCTCAAAGCAGCTTCAAAGAAATAAACAGAAAAATATGTGGAAAATGTGGTGAAATTCATCCATCATTGAATGAATGTCGCAAAATTCAATCAATCTGAAGATTTAAAGTAGCTCTACTATAGTATATTATAGTATCAGGCTGTTTTGGGTCACCATTGACTTCCATAGTATTTTTTTTCATTGGTGACCCAAAACAGCCTGGTTACAAACTTTCTTCCAAATATCTTCTTTTGTGTGAAATTCATCCAGGTTTGGAAACACTTGAGGGTGTAAATGACAGGATTTTGGGCGAACTATTTCTTTCAGTTCAAAAGTTGATTCAATTCAGTTTGAGAAATGACAGAGTTGCAAAATTAATCACCTGCTGAACACATTCTAGTCTATGTTTTGCTCATAAATGATGAGACAAATTAAATTTCAGCAATAAAGCAGCTCTACAGAAGTCAATGATTCAATTAAACGATGATTCAGTTTAAAAGTATTTATTTTGCAAAGTGTAATCAATTTTGAAACAAATTCTCAAGTGTCAAAAAATTCCAGTGAATTTAATTCGGTTCAATATCACTGCCAATGGTTCAAAATTCAATTATGAACAATTGAATTCAGTTCAAGAAACTCTACAGAAAATGTCATTATCTTAATTCACTTCAAAATTTGATTCCAATCAGTTCAATAACTGTCAAAGTTGCTAGATTTATCAGTTATTAAACACATTCACTACACTGTCATTTTGATTCAATTATGTTCAGTGTCATTTGCAAATGTTATCAATTGTGAAGAAAATTTAATTTAATCTGTAGAGCAGCTCTACAGAAGGCAATAATTAAACTTACTTCAACAACATTGATTCAATTTAGTTAAAGTGTTGATGCAAAAATCAGTTACACAATAAATTCACAAGAGTGTCATAATTCAGCGCAGTTTAATTCAATGTTGACTCATTTCACTTCAATAACTGTCAATGTTGCAAAATGCAATTACGTTCAATTGTTTTAAAGCAGCTCTGCAGAAAATGCCATCATCCAGATTAATTCAGTTCAAAGGTTGGTTCAGTACAGTTCATTAAGGTGTCAATGTTGCAAATTTCATCAGTTCTGAAACTAATTTCATAATTATTCCACTTTTTTCAGTTCATGCTGCCAAATTCAATTACGAAACAATTCAACTCGACTCAATTCAGTTCAAACGTTATTTCAGTTCAGTTCAATAATAGTCAATGTTGCAAAATTGTGCAATTATGAACTTAACTTACAGTATTGCCACCCAATTCAGTTCCATGTTTATTCAATGCAGTTCAATAACAGTGTTAATGTTGCAAAAAATTAAGAAATAATGAAACAAATGCATTCTAACATCGTTGATTCAGTTTAGTTAAAAAAGTGTCCATGTTGTAAAAATTGATTAGATATGCAATGAATTTACCACATTGCCATGGTAACTCAATCCAGTGTGGAATTGACAGTTGAAAATCAACTGTCACTGTTGCAGAATTCTATTATGAAACTAATTCCCAATATTGTCATTGCTCAGTTTAGTTCAATAACAGTGTTAATGTTACGAAGCTAAATTCTAAAACAAATTCAATTCTGTTTCACAGCAACTTATTGTTTAGCTTAATTCAGTTCAAAAGTTGATTCAATCCTGCTCCCGTTACAAAACTCATCAACTACAAAGCATACGATTCCGATTCAGAAGAGCTCTGCTGAAGACAACAGTGTTGTTATTCAGCGCAATTCAGTTCAATAAAAGCGTAGATGTTGCAAAATTCAATCATGAAACGAATTCACACTAGTTTGATTACTGAGCTCAATTCAGTTCAAAAACAGATTCCAAAGTTCAATTATGAAACGAATTCAATTTCATGTCTACAGAAAACCGTAGTCAGTTGTACTGTAAAATAAATTAGCTTTCCATCCAGCTACTTCCCACTATTATTGAATATTGCAGAATCCATAAGCTTTAATAATGAATGCACAAAATGCCAGCACATATGGAGTTTTTAGCCGTAGACTGTGGTCTTTTCCTCCTCTCTAAAGCTGCAGAATATCAACCGCTAACAGCCTGGACTTCATTTGTGACACTGATTTAATTACATTTATTACGTAATGCAATCATCCAAGCCTTAAGATTGTCATGCTTCAGTCTTGTACCCTAAGAGCCATGAAATTTATCTAATGCTGAACTGCCGGCAGATTCCTTAGAAAGGCTGATATCCAGCGGGCTGCTTGATCAAAGCCGTGTCAGACTGAGCTTCACATCATATAACAGATCAGTGAACGCACTCATGACTCACTGTATCAGTGTGGAGCTCAAGGCCAACATTTACACTAAAGTGCTGTAAAGATAGTTACAGAATCTAAACACCCACCTGAAGTAAACACAAATACACAGCATCCATTGAAGCATAAACCGCTCCTTAGAATAAAAGCACTGGCTGCATGATGCACGCCTTTAACAAACGAATAACAATTCTATAAATAATTTTATTGATACAATTTAAGATTTATATATTTTTTAACTGATGTTGTTTTTATTAATCAATGTTGATAAGGATTTTATTTTTACATGTATATATATTTATAATTCACTTTTGACAAAAAATACAAAAAAAAAAAAATTGTTTTAGATTTTTTACTGAAAAAAATATTTATTGGATTTACAAATTTTTACTTTTATTATGTAATAAAATTATTAATATAGTTAATAAAATAAAATAGAATAGAAATACTCTAGACTATTTTCCCCATACCAACTTCTAAAAGAACTTAAAACCTTTTTTTTTTTTATAAATCAATTTTATATAATGACATCAGACAAAAACAGCAGGATGCAGACAGGAATATGATCTTAAATGAGCTGCAGTCTGTCAGCGAAACCTAGTAACTGAATTACAGTAATAAAATTCAAATCCTTAAAACGCCATCAAAAGACGTCTTCCGCAACTGATGCACACATTCACCAGGAAAACTTTCAGCTGTCTGAATCTCCTCAGAGGACGAATAACAGACTGCACTTTTAGAAGCTTTTTTGACTCGTAACGAGATTCTTTGCATTTATTATTTAAACACACCTCCTTGTAAGGAGCAACTTCACCATGATTATGTGCATTAGTCATGCAAGAAAGCACTGAAAACTCACAAACTGATTCATAATTAATAAACATTCAACCTACTGTTTTCTCAATATAGTCCTACATTCAGCAAGCGTCTCATTTATGCGTTTCTTGGCATTACATATAAAAAGAAAAATGTAAAAAAATTATATTTATAAATTAATGTTAATATGGGCAATGGGTCCTTTTCAGGAGATCCAACAATAAGTCCTGTACTGAGGACTAGAGCAGCGCGATTGTGTGACAGTCCCAGAACATATGACTTGAACTGCTACAGTCACAAATGACATCACAGTTTCTTTTCATTTTATATAATAAACAAGTGGCATATGCCTTATAGATTAACTTACGAGTCATTTGATGAGCTGAGATTTTTGAGGCAAAATAAAAAAAATTGGTCCCACTTTATATTAAGTATCCCTAGTACCCGTGTACTTTCATAGTAACTAGATGTGTATGTAGTATGTAACTACAATGGAAGTACACACTGGTACATAGTATCTACAGCTGTAATATTTCTGTAACTACACACATGTAACAACCCTCAGAATG
>JAUCNO010001888.1:1496145-1507251 GCA_032353835.1 Enteromius viviparus
ATTAAAAAAAAAAAAAAAAAAAAAATATATATATATATATATATATATATATATATATATACACACACATATATATGTGAATAATATATGTGAATGTCAATAAGTTTTTTTTTATTATTTTAACAATTTAAGATCATCAATAAATAAAATGTCACAGTTTTGCAATATGCTTTGAAATAGGATCTTATACAGTTTGTTGATCTAATTTAACAGCTGTCAATCAATTCGGTATATGCAAATGAGCGGTCTGTATATAGGCTCTTTATATATATATTCAGATAAAAAAATTAAATAAATAAATACATATATATATAGGCTATATCTCCTGGAGGGCCACAGTTTAGCTTAAAATCACACGTGCTTGGAAGTTTTTAGCAGTCCTGAAGAGCTTGATTAGCTGGATCAGGTGTGTTTGGTTAGGGTTGGTCTGCGCAGAGCTATTCCCCTCCAGAAATTGAGTTTGAGACTACTGATATAAGGGGTCTGGGCGCGTAGTACGTCATGTTACTTTACGTCAGAAATGGCGTTCCACGCTCCAGCACTTAAATTAAGATATTAACTAAAACAAAACTTAAATATTGTCATTATGTACCAATTTAATATATTTAAATGGACTACTACACATATTTTACAAACATATATGTTTTGAAATGTATAGACCTATAGTGGACATGCGCAAACTGATCGAGACGCGTAAAATGCAATGCGCAGAAATGTTATAATTATTTTACATTCTACTGAAAGTCTTTATGTAACTAAAACTTGTAACTAAAACGTCAATCAGTGAGATGAGTGAAGGTTTTTCTCAGTTGCTCAGACACACTGAGGCTGGGCGGAGGAAGAGGGTGGGATCGTTCACAGAGATGTAGTTGAGAAACTTTACTGACGCGCGCTTTGGCTTGAATGGTGGAAACATCCCCGCTGACAAATACAGCAGAGATGGATAAGAGAATGTAATTTGTTTAAATAAACAATACATTTTCGCTGTTTTCTTGTTGGAAGACGAGCATCAGCAGCTGTTCAGCCAGTCGCGTTCACATGGGGTTTGTGTTTGGGGCGTCAGTCTGTGTATCGTATCGCAGGGATGTCCGCGCAAGGCTTGCTAAACAGCGTCTTCTCATGTTCCTCATCGGGCTCTAAAACCCTCGCAAAGAGGAAACTGCACCAGACTCGCAGTTTGGATTCTGCGCTGATCAGAAACTGCGCGACGCCTGGAGACGCCAGCGGTCACCGGTCGTTCTGCCGGAGCCCGAGCTCCACAGCTGGATTTACCAACAGCCAAAGCGCCTCAGAAAGCCTCGCCGCGGACCCCAGACTCAAACCGCGTCTCTCTACGTCGAGTTTATCCGCGTCTTCAGACGCGTCGTCGATCTCCAGTTTTCAGGTTGACTACAGAAGCGGCAAACGCAGCGCGTCCAGGGATTTATCTCTACACCTCTCTAGTTCTAGCAACATCTTCTCACCCAGAAAGTGGCTCCAAAGAAAGTTGCCTCAGTCGGATGCTGTGTCGCACAATATCAGTAAATCTGAGGTAAGGCTATAAAAATACAGTCTGCATGGAAGATTTCAAACTAAACGTAATGTTTTTGTGGATATGGATGCTGTTTGGCGTCAATCTCTTGAACAGATTTTGAGTAGAAGTTTGCAAATGACAAATCGTGAGGCGTGTCTGGTCAGGCCATCCAGGTTGTCCTGTCTTTTCTCGAGTATGAGTGTTTTTTTTTTTCATGCAATGTTGATATACTGTATGCACATAAATAGCATGATTGATTTAATATATATTGCTAAAAGAAGATTATGATTATGATTTGACTGTTTTTCACAACTTTTTCATGTGGTGTGTGTGTGCTTTTTTCCCCACAGATATGCGAATGTGTAATATAGTTATGAAATGTGCATAAATAGTACTCCTGAAAAAAAAATCACGGTGTTGATGAACGAAAATGGATTTTGGCGTACATATAGTACGCAGTTTTCACGTGCATGTGATACGCATCTACCCCTCAATCATAATCCTACCCATTGCGTAGAACATACACGCCAAAGTCCATTTTTGTGCATCAATACCAGGAGTATTTTTACACACTTTCATAAAATTGGGTTGTTTTAACTGAACAGCTATTTCATATCTTTAATGTTAACGGGTAGGATTTTCATTAACTGAGTCTTGGCAGTAAATAGTACATATGCATAATCCTGACAAAGCATGCATCCAAGTTTCAGCATTGAGATTGATGCTTTATGGTCATTTCTGGATCACTGTACCATGCATTCTAATTCCAAATAGTTAGAAAGACTAAACTGATGTTTATCAAGTGTATTGTCCTGAAGAATTGCACAATCAATTTATCCTACAGGAGCCAGTACTAATTGCACAACTGAAAAGTATGCATGCATAGAAACAATAGCTGAAATATAATGCACAAATAGAGAAAAGCAATAACAAACACTCTGGTCTCCGAGGTTTGGTGTTTGATCCACCACAGAACGACAGAGACAGTGAAGGTTCTGGAAAGGGACTTTGTGCATTGTTTTAATGAAACCCCTAAGTGTAACTTGCTTACTGACTATATAGAGGATGGGAAGAAATATAGACCTGTAGGAGTGCGCTGTTCAGTGACAGCATGACGTCAAAGCCTTGAATTTAAAGCACTCCGCTGAAGATAACCAGTGAAGTGCGTCCAAGAAGGCTGCGACACGGACTCTGTTTGGTTGATTGAGGATCAGACACGCAGAGAGTGTGTACAGGAGGATCTGGTGGTTCAGCTCGACGAAGGCAGCAGACAGCGCTGGTAGGATGAAGACAGATGACTTGGCGTGACTCTTGCCAGCCTCAGGGTTTCAGCAGCAGACAGCTGGGAAGTCTTCATGGAATGTCTGCTTTTCTCCGCTGCACAATCCAATACAGATAGAAAATACAAACCCCAAAGACAACTGAAGATATTGAACTCATACGGAGGTTTAGCTGCTGATCCTGACTTTAATAAATGCATTATCCTCAAACCATTGAACTTTACACTAAATACCACTGGAAAGCTTGAAAATAATGCAATGCAGTAAAGAGCAAAATGGATAGATGGATATGCACTGAAGCTGTCATTATCAACCGATTGGGGAAAAATTGTGCATGCTTTAATGACAAAATAATGTGCAATTCAGCCAACGAGACTTTCTGAAGTGCAACCTGTTGTCAAGATGTGTTAAATGCTCAGGGTAAATTAAAGTGGCATTAATCTGAAGTACCAGGAAATACCAAGGTGTTGTGAAAGTGCTTGGTTTTTTCTGAAGTAGCTTTGCAAAGATCAGGAATGCAAACTAGTGAAATTGCATTATTACATCGCATCCTCAGTCAGAGACAAATCACGTCTTTAAAAACAAATGCATGCTTTTTTATCAAACTGTGGCCATACTAAAATATTGAGAAACCAAAACGCCAAATTTGTAGATGTTTGTGTTGGCCAGCCCAAAGGGGAGCTCTCTTTGTAACAGTTACCTAACCTCTCAGGAATCTGGAGTTTATAAAGCTCCTCCTATAAAGCAGTTCAGCTGTGTCTTTTAGAGCCCTGCTCTTTCTATTATTTGGCCAATGAAACTGACAGGCAGCAAAAGGCAGACTTTTTGTGTTTTGCCACATTCAATTCAAATGCATGCAGTAAGCCACCTTTTTTGCAGTCTAGATGAGTAGATGGTTTGAAACCACGTTACAAAATGACAATGAGTCCTAAATAATGGATCTGAAAACCAATAAAGTTTGGAATTTGTAGGCAGTAAATCCATATTATCTCAATGTATCTTCAGCAGCCACAGTGGCTCATTTGCGCAGACACTAACACCTTGCAAGACGGTATTACTTGTATATCTTTGCTTCCCTTTGTCCTCTTTGACTGTGGCAGACCGGTTCAGAGAATCTGTTGCAGTAACAAGCTTAACAGTGTTTAGATCTCCAGGCAAAGTGCTCTGATATATCTCATGGCTTTTAAATAAATTCCCATTTTTGGTCAAACCGCGTTTATCTGTGCTCTTTTGCGATGCTTAAATTTAGACTTGGCTTAAAATATTAGCTGTGAAGTTAAAAGCTCTTAATGAGAAATGGCCCTTTTTTGGCGTTTTCTGTTTCTCTACAATAACAAAACGGGAAAAGAACAATGAAAACAGCATGTGCTTTTGTTTCTATTTCGCTGAAGATCCGAGCACTCGTATAGCCCCACGTTGTTTTTTAACAGTCTCGTATACTTTGTGTCGCAAAGCACCCGTCTGCAGTAAGTCTTTGTACTGGGCTAGAAGAAAGTGTGTAAGAGCGGAGCGTAGTTCTTCAGCGACGTGACATCTGGTTTACATGAAGTCTGCCTCAGCTTCTATTTCTCACAGCAGAGCAGCATGACCTGATCTTTGGCAGCGCTACCCATGCAAATACTTCTTCCCACTGGAGACTGTCAACGGAGCACAACAGCACTTTGGGGTCTTTTTAAGGTCTTCTTTCATGTTCAACAGTTTGGTGAATCTTCAAGCTTGCAGTGGTCTTTACCACCAATAAATCAAACGTGCACTTTTGAGCGCCGATGGGGAGTCTCTTGGGAATGTCTAAAATTAGGCAATATTCGAAGTCAACAAGTTCCTGGCTATGTTTTCTTCTTTAAATATCCTGTTTTTCTTTAAAAATGCATCATTCTATGGAAGTCAGAGCGTTTCTGTTTTCACAGGTTGCCTTGATTCAACACTATTGAGTGTAGATGGCAAGAGAATACATGGTTCGTTCACAGGCCAGTGAATGTAGGGCATGTTCGTGAAGTCTGACTCACCTTAAGCTGTTTTCGGTTGGAGCAGAGCCAGCGTAAGAGACCGAGAGTGGTTCAATGTTTTCGCTAAGATGGTTTAGATTATTGCATCTCCTCCAGACAAGTACAGTTGCAACATGCGATAAACATCTCTGATCCTGAAGTCATGTATCTGATTTTTCCAGAATGATGAGTGGAAAAAGCTAGTCCTGAGGTTGGGACTTGGGACTAGATTTTCTAGCTACACTGAAGCAATTGCAACATTAGTATCAGCACAACCTTTAACCTTTTTTATATGCTGCCAGTCATCTCTGTGTATTGCTGCACGCGCGCACACACACACACACACACACACGTATGTGCAGCACATGTTCATGCCGAGAGGCGAACTGCAGATTTGTGGCCCTGTTTACACCTAGTGTTAAAGACACGGTTCACCCAAAAATACATGTGCTCACCCTCAGGCCATCCAAGATGTTAAGTTTTTACGTCATACTGCAAAAAGGTTTTATTTTTTAAGCCTAGATTTGTTTGCTTTTACCAGCTTAAATATCTAAAAATTCTTAAATCATAAAGGATTTCCAAAACAAGTTAAAACTGTCTTGTTTTCAGAAAAACAAGTCAAAATTTAGTAACTTTTTTGCTTAGAACAAGCTAAATAATCTGCCAATGGGGTAAGCAGAATAATTTTATTTCAAATTGCTCACCCTGTTGGTTATCTTGCTTGTTTCAAGAAAAAACTCACTTGATTTTGACTTATTATAAGATAATATTTTTTTATACATACATATATATATATATATATAATCAATGGAGTCTGTGCAGTGAATGGGTGCCGTCAGAATGAGAGTCTGAAAAAAACATCACAATATTCCACAGCACCCCAGTCCATCAGTTAATACCTGAAGAAGACAGAAGATGAAACTAATCCATCAAGACATTTTTTAATAAATACAAACCGTTGCTTCCGGGCTAAAATAAGAGTCTGTACTCTATAAATATGCTTCCTCCAGTGAAATCTGCACCAATCAAGCAGCCAAAACAGTCCTAACAGCTCTAAACAAATAGGCCAGTGTTGGTGGATTTTAATGTGAGGGACAACGGGAGATGGATTTTATCACTTGAGGAAACGTTATTATGATTTATGAACTCTTATTTCTATCTGAAGCAACAGTTTGAGTTTAAAACCTCTTAATGCTGGATCAGTTTGATCTTTTGTCTTCTCCAGATGTTCACTGATGGACTGGAGTGCTGTGGATTACTGTGATGTTTTTATCAGCTGTTTGGACTCTCATTCTGACGGCACCCATTCACTGCAGAGGTGATGGAATGCAGCTGCGTCTCTCCTAATCTGATAAACAAACAAACTTATCTGTGTCTTGGATTGCCTGAGGGTAAACACATTTTCCGCTTATTTCTATTTTTAAGTGAACTATTCCATTTAAAATGCTTTGCCTAAAGGGTCCTAAAGTTTCTGTGATTGAGAGGGTCCAGCCTTGTCAGAAAGACTTCAAATACACCTTTTTTTTGCTTGTTTGTCATTAATAAATGCATTCAATCCCCCCCCCCCCATTTTATTGTAATAGATGTTTCTCAAATTCCTTTAAGAAGGACTTTAATGCATGAAAGTGACTTTTATTTTGTTTTTTAAAGATGCAAAAACAAAATTGAAAAAGTACCTTTTTCTCATAAAAAGTCAAACATTTATCATCATTTATCTATTTCATGCTGCACACAATATTAAAAAAAAATATATATACATACATATATTTTTTTACAAGCAAAATTATGATTGCAAATTGATGATTGAATAAGTTGCATAAAAGCTTTTAGTTTTTTTGCAACATATAAGGGATGTGTCTGTTTTTGCACGTTTGCAATGATGAATCAGATGCATGGGTCTAATGATGACAACTGTTCCTATAATGAGTGCATGAGTCATAGATTTCACTTCTGCTCGCGGTTGCATGATTGCATCTTTTGCATGGACAAGCATTGCTCACTTTTTCTTTTGTATGACACGCTATCTGAGTTTTTCCAGCTTCATCTAACAGTTAAATCCATTGTCAACGGCTTCAGCAATACTGTACGGCCAACAAAAGAAGTTTGTTTGAATTTTTCCCGCACCAGTTTCCTCTCGAGTCCGGTTGGAGAGAGTTGAAATAAGCGAGAGGAAGACGTGTTTCCGTTGTCAGGCAGCTACAGTATGACTTTGATGTGTTCTTCTGTGAGGGTGCGTCCGGACTGACTCACTGATTAATGCAGTGATGTTGAAACCCAGAATGTGGTACTTCCTGTTTCTTTGTGCCAGTCGGGGGTTTGACACTGGGAACGAGATAAAGTGATATTTAATGCTCTTACATCATCGCAGTTATTAAATAGGATTGTTCAAGAGTTTTCTGTGAACAGCTGAACTCTTTGTGTCTTTGTATCTTTTGTTAACGTTATTTGGTTAAAGAGTCAGACGAGTTGGAGAACAAATCTCATTTCATGAGTATGTAACTGAAGTCAATTGAACAAGTTCCATTGGATTTTCAGTTTGAATGACAGAAAGAGGAGTTTTAGTTCAACTTCCAAAAATGTAACATTAGTTCAAAGCAAGAACAGACTAGACTGTTTTAGAAACATACATTTTATTCAGCAGTGACATTAACGTTACCAAATCAATGCTGTCCTTTTGAACTTTCTGTTGATCTGCGAATCTTGTAAAATAAAATGTGTCATGGTTTCCACAAAAACATTGTTTTTTCTGCACTGCTAATAATCAGAAATGTTTCTTGAGCGACACTGAAGACTGGAGTAATGCTGAAAATACAGCTGAACATCACAGAAATACATTACATTTGAACAGATACATGCAAAACAAGAATTTTAAATTGGAGTAATATTTCACAATTTTTAATTATTTATATATATTTATATATTAGGGGTGTGACGAGATCTCGTGGTGACTCGCGAGAACTTGACGCTTATCCTCGTGATAGTGGTATGATGGAGAATGTTTTTGTTAAATAAAATACAAATACCATTTCCCAATATATTTTATAATTGAGGATTGGATACGTGTCTCATCACACCCCTAATAAATATATATTTATATAAAATTAATGCAACCTTGGTTTCTGTATAATCTGGATGGACAATGGCACCTTTCATTCCAAAGCAGTTATTCACACAATATTGCCCCAGAAAGCATGTGTCCACTTGTTTTACTTTGTCATTCTGAAGGAAGTGACACACCCCCGGAGGACTCACTTTCTACCCTTCAGTGTCTCAATAGCTGGAAGTGATAAGTCTGTGAAAGTGACATTCTCGCACCAAACCACATAACAATACTGTGAAGCTGGGAGCACTCTGGGAGAGATTTCTTCTGATGTTTCCTAGCCAGTGGTGGGGCAGGAAGTCAACAATTTTTATTTAATGTAAACTGACAAGACAAAAAACCTGACAATAAAAAACAGACCAAAATGAGTCAATAACTGACATGCAATAATGTTGAGGTCATATTTTTGGGAAATCTAAATCGTTTGAAAGGTTGTTCTGAAACTAATGAAAATACATGTGCTTGAGCAGACCGAAGAGTCCCCATCTCACTGCTTAAGGAGGATTTCTCTCCTCCTTCCCATGATGCTTTGGCTGAAGCGTAGCATGAAGATAGCATTAAGAAAGAAAGCAGCACTGTATGTTTTATTGCTAAATAAAAAAAATAAAAATAATAATAAAAACTATAGTAATATTTTACTACAAAATTATCAATAGTTGTATTTTACAAGTGTGAAATTACAATAAAAATATTTATGGCTTAATTTAATTAAACTGTTCTAAAAAAGCAAAGCAAATCATGATTTTTGTTTTAGTTTTTTAAAATCAATTGTGCAAATGTAGCACTTTTTTGTGTGTGTTTTCACAAACGTTATACTGTCTACATGCTGTTAAACACTTTAATTTATGCACGTATTAAAAATAGTTTTTGTTGCATTTTTGAGAACCTCATAAGATTTGTAACACATTTTCACATCCATAAAAGCATTTACAGTAGAAGCTGTTTATACGCTGATATAAATGTATGCGTGAGAGAAGCACATGTTATGATTGAATACTTATGAATACTAATGCGATGGCGTTGGTGAACTGGTCGTGGAGAATAGACGTTTGGCGAGCAGCTGGGCCTGAAATTACCATCAGACACAAATGTGATGCTTATTTGATGATCCTGGAGTATCTCTTGTTAGACAAGCTGCTCAGATGAAGCTGTTGCTCACCTTTTATGCTGATGAGTGAGGCTTTCATTTCTGATAAGTGTGCAGTCGTCGAGTGGCACTACAGCACCAAAGCACGGAGCCACTCGTGCTTGCACTTTTCTCTTAGTATCTTATTTTTTATTTAAAAAGCCTCCTGCTCCTTGTTTTCAGTTTGCTCACCTGTGCATGTAGTATTTTATGTTGTTGAGCCTCGGATGTTAATGACTGCAGTACACATCAGGTTCTTTGCATGGTCTTAATTGTGGTTATTTTATTATAAAGCGCTAGAAATGCTGCACTATATATAAACCGCAGTTAAAAATGTGAAAGAAGTCTCTTCTGCTCACCAAGGCTGCACTTATTAGATCCAAACATACAGTAAAAATTGTGAAATATTTCAACCATTTAAAATATTAGTTTTTTATGTGAATATATATTTAAAATGTAATTTATTTCTGTGATGCGCAGCAAAATTTTTGACATTTCTCCAGTCTTCACTCTTCATGATCCTTCAGAAATCCAAATATTATGCTGATTTGCTGCTTAAGAAACATTTGAGATTATTATCCTGCTTCATATTTTTGTGTAATTTTAATATGCTATTTTTTTTAAGATTTGAAAGTTCAAAAGAACAGAACTTATTTGAAATTGAACTTTAACTTTTCTCCTGGTTTCACTCAATAATGCTTTTTTCTATGTTTATAAAAATGACTTATGGCCTAATCCTGTCTGAGAAACCGGGCTTCTGTGTTCTAAATGAACAGATTTACACACACTCTGTAGTGCACACTACGTAGGCCCCTTGTGATTTGGAATGCAGCGTATGTGGAGTCAGTTATCTTGTCCACTGATACTTCTCTGGATTTGAGTGGGAGAGCTGGACGAGCGCAGATCTTGTGTCGAGGAGTGATGAAGTGCAGGTGTTCGTGGGGTGTGTAGTGTAGTACTTAAGAAAGAATGCCATAATTTAATGTTCTGATGACATTGTTCATTCATATAACATGAGTCAGATGAACTTTCTCTGCAGATTCGAACACGATGGCGCAACACCTCTAAAAATCCTTTATATTTGTGATACAAGGCTTTCACATTGTGTTCTACACTCTCAGAAACAGAGGTACAAAAGCCGTCACCTTCTCAAAAGCTACACTTGTGTGTCTGTTAGGTTCAAATATGTAGATTTTAACTAATAATATGTACTTTTAAGGTTCTCTTGTGTGTTTGGCAGTGACACAAAGTAGTCGTTGATTCTTTCTATTGTAAAGACATGCAGTCACTGTCACTGAACCTGAATGATACTCAGATAGTCACGCAGTGTGTAAAGATCTGTGACATGACTACATTGAACATCGTGCAGTCTGAACTGGTCCAAAGCACTGCAGAGTTTGGATCTATCCCTAATCAAACACACCTGAGCATGCTAATCAATGTCTTAAGGATCATTAGAATACACATTTAGATTGACTCAACATCTAAAGAGTGGAAGCTGCTATAGCTATGCTTTTCTGTAAGACCTTCAGAACAGATATTAAGATATTTCTGATTAAATCTGAGAACTATCTGACCCTCCATAGACAGCAATTCAACTGAAATGATCCAGATCCAGAAACGTAGTAAATACGCTACGAGAATACTCAAACAATCCTTCTGTGGGAGTGAACACAGTTTTTTTTAATTAATACTTTTGCGAATGTTTTGCAAGCAAACACAAACGTTTCTTAGCAAAAAAGCAATTGCTCTGCAAGCAAATGCAAACGTAATGCAATAAGGTTGTAAAAGTGCAAACAAAACATTTGCATTTGCAAATAACAAACAAAAATCAAATGTTCTGCAAGCAAAAGAAAAATTACGTAGAAACACATGCAACGTTTCTTGAGGGGGAAAAAAACTGATTTGTAAACAATGTTTCTTGTAAAGTTTTTCAGGGAAATGCAACACTTTTGCAGAAACAAATGCAAAGTTTCTTAGGGGAGTAATACTTTTGCAAAAGTGAAAAAAAAAAAATGTTTTGCAAGTAGGGATGCTCATTTTAACCGTTTAACCGTTAACCGACCGATTTGAAGTTTAACCGATTAACACAATCAGTTAAA
>JAUCNO010001888.1:1509381-1519898 GCA_032353835.1 Enteromius viviparus
GTGCCGCACCTGACTCTAATCTAGATGGATTTCACAGCAGATTCAGAGCGTGGTCTCGCCGAAGGCGTTCCCATAGCTTTTTGACGCAGTGTTGAGTTCCTGAAAAGGAACTAACTCTTCTACATCTTGTATGATCTGAGGGGGAGTTGTTCAGGATAAACTGATACTCTTCGCTCACTTATCTTGTGTGTGGTGTTTGTGCAGCTCTAGATAAAGCGGATCAGCACACGGTCATACAGTTACTCATCTGTCTGCTTCCCGCCTGCAACAGCGACACCCTTCAGTGCTTGCTTCACTTCCTGTCAGACGTGGCCAATCACGCGGAGGATTCGCGGGACGCTGACGGAAACCAGGTAAGGTGTACGGTTCATTTGTAATGATTTTAACAATTAAGCAAAATTACAGCAGTTGTTTTCTTTGTTTTATTGATATTTATTTGTATAAGTTTTATTTAGTCTTGTGTTATTGTGTTACATTATGAAAAAAGGTCATGAAAAAGACGTAAACAGATAAGCACAGAATTTGTTCAATTTGGTTTGGATTTCATAAGGCCATAAAAAATTAATTTCTGTTAAAAAGCTAATAACTATTGTGTACATTTCATTATTTTGATTAATGATGCATGTTTTGAAATGTAGCTTAAATCAGAATATAGAAAACATTTAATAGAAGACACAGAATATGGGGAAAATAAAAATGTAATGATAAAAAAATTGTATAAATTACTTCATTTAATTTAAAAAACTATAATAATAAAAATGGAATTTGGGGGAACAAATGCTCTTAAAATTATATAAATAAATTAATTAAAAGTTGTTACACTAAATTGTATAAGTTTAATAATTTCAATTAAATTAGACATGAAATTTGACATAAAATGTAACTTAAAGAATCCAGAAAAAATCATTTTGATTGAGAAAAAAAAAAAAAATGAAATTGTGTACATTTCATGATTTCAGTGAAGTACACAAGCTTTTTTATTAGTAAATGTTAATTCAATGAATAAAAGCAGTTCTTTCTTCCTTCCCTGACCATTTTTGATGCAGCTCTTGTCCATAAAACATGTACTAACACATCTGTCTGCAGTCTCTATACAGTACGTTTCAGAGAGCCACAGGTTGTCTGAGTTATTTCTGCTGTAATGTGCTGCAGGTGAGTGGTAATAAGATGACGTCTCTGAACCTGGCCACTATATTCGGGCCGAACCTGCTTCACAAGCAGAAGAGCTCAGAGAAGGAGTTCAGCGTGGAGAGCCTGGTCCGGATGGAGGAGAGCACCGCCATCATCAGCGTGGTGCAGCACATGATCGACACACACCAGTCTCTGTTCACGGTACATCACACACACAACAACAACAGAACATCAGCGCTTCTGTGACAGCGTGTTATGACAGCTTTATCACAGCGCTCCAGCTGTACTTCATTCTGCTCCGCTCTGAACGCTCAGTCCTCTGGCATGGCCAAAAAAGGGCTGCTGAGATCATCTGGACCGTTTCAGTTTGAATGAAAGACAAGTATGCTTGAAGAATAAGGGTTTTAGGCAGATTGTATCATGAGAAAGGGTTATATTGAACATAAAATAGAATTAAACACATTAAAAAGAAACAAACTTTTTTTTCCTAATTGTGTTCATCCAGATTTCCTTTGAATGAGGAAAATTACATGTATATTATTTAATCTTTATTATTATTATTATTTTCCATTTTGTCTCAGTGTTACAAAATGTAATTATGTAAAAATGTTTATACCATGGTTAATTTAATTTATATATATATATATATATATATATATATATATATATAATTTATTTAATTTAATAATTTATTTAATTTAATAATTTATTGGTTTAGACAGTCCGCATCCATTAAAGGGGCAATATTGTACATATTATTGTTATTGTTCATAATTTATTTTCCTAATTATTTTGTTACACATTTCTTCATTTAATTTTGATATGGTCCTAATGGTATTATTCATATTAATTATAATTAATATAATCTTATCAGTTTAATTTCATATTTAAATAATTACATGTTTATGATTTTAAATATAATTTTTTTACACACTCTCCTGAGAATTTAATTTCTTAAATAGAAACATGCATGGTTTTAGACAGATTGTATCCTTCAAAGAGTATTTATTTATTTATTTATTTATTTATTAATTAAATTTTTTGTCACATTTATTTTCCATATGGTCTCAATTTTACTACTATTATCATAATTAAGTGTACATTTAGTTTTATTATTTAACTTATTTATTTAATATCATATTTAATTAAGTAATTTCTTCTTATTAAATCATTGTCTTTCTCTATGACCCTTAAAATGAATCAGTGTTTTGCTGTTCCAACTCAATCTTCACATGTGAAATAAGTCCAAGTCAACCGGGTTAGGGTTAGTCTGGTTAGTGTGATCTAGTTTTACCAATTGTGATAGTTCCTGAACAGATTGAACAGCTGTGGACTGTGTCTCTTAATGCATTCAAAATCTAAAATCGATGTATTTCTTATTAAATGAGTTTGAAACATGCCTGAGCTGAAGCCCTGTGCTAGCTCTCTGTCAGTAAGGCTGCGTGGTTTATGCTGTGTGTGTGTGTGTGTGTGTGTGTGTGTGTGTGTGTGTGTGTGTCAGATCTCGGCGGAGCTGCAGAACGAGCTTCTCCTGAGTTTGCTGGACACAGACAGTGATGTGGTGGATTATCTTCTGAGGAGAAGAACACCACAGAGTGAGTAAGTGACGACTCTTCAATCCTCAATACACAAGAACTCATCCGGCTGCATTCAGTTATATTACATTATATTATGTATGAACATAAATAAATAATTGCATTATTATTTTTTTTATAATTATATTTAAATACAACTCCAAACTGTTATTCAGAAAAGGACTTCGAAGCATGTTTAAAATGTGCACAAATACGGTCAAATATTGCCTTATTTTTTATAACTTTTTATTATGATGTTATACTTTATCAACAGAGCTTTTTGAAACTTGGACTCATCGTGTCACAAAGAAACATTAATATAATTTGATCCCCTACTTTATAATAACTTAATTCTAACCAGTTGAAGTGATGCTAATGGTGTGCTGGATTTGTGCTGCAGAGAAGTGAAGAGCTCGAGTGGAGAAATCTCTCCGTATGATAACAACTCTCCGGTGCTCTCCGAATGGTTTCATCCATCAAGTCCCTCAAACTCTGTCAACTTCAGCCTCTCCTCCTCACAAGCCAGCGCCGGTGGGTTTATACACTAATGAAGAAACAGGATTTAAATCAAGTAGTGCTCAACATCTGCATCACACATGAAGCTCTCACGATTCGACTGCTGTCTGCATCGCAGTCTTATAAATGTGTTTGTGTGAGTAATGCATGTTCTCTCCTCCTCAGGGGAAAGCATCTGGCGAACACGACATGCTCTTCTGTCAGGACTTCATGACAAACTCCTCACAGGTACACAACACCAAAGACATGGCAGTCAGTCAAACATGGCTCTATCCTTACTGGTTGAAATTTATGATATAATAGTATGTGTGCTGAATGTGATGTATATAGCATGTATCTCTTCCAGGTCCTGAATGCATTCTGAGGGTTAAGAATAAGGAGATGTGTTTTTTGTCCTTCAGGTTCGGATGGACACCTGTATAAACACGCCTCCTCTGATGTTTTCTACGATGATGATAACGACACACATCCTGTGCGTGAGACGCAAGCGTCCCGTGCGAGCATCGCCACTGAATGTAAAGAGCATCTGCAGGTCACGAGTGCAGACGGCAGTCCTCTAAACGCCCCGTGCATCACATCGAGCCGGCGGACTGCTCTGCACCAATCAGAGGGACTGATGGCATCTCCCCCCAAACCAGGCGACAGACTTCCTGCCATGTCCCTGCAGCCGCGTGTCACTTCCTGTCAGCATCCAGACTGGCCCACAGAGAAGTGGCAAATATGGCAGCTTCTGTCATCAGACAGCATAGACACACTTCCAGAGACCATGGTGTGAGACGCGCTGCTTAAAGGGACACGCCACACAAAAATGAACCTACGGTCATCGAAAGAGGATTTTTGAAGGACCCCGTTGGCTTTCATTGAATAAGATGTTTCTCAAGATATTAGCTTTGTGTTCCACAGAAGAAAGAAAAGGCATACAGGTTTAGAATGAGTGAAGCCGTTTTTGTGTGAACCGCCCCTTTAAGAACTTTTTAATTCGAGTCTGTTTGGATTGAATCAGAAACAACACACAGAATGCTGAATTAGAATTAGAATTGAAATGCACCACAAAATTGTTTACAGGACTTATAAAAATAATTATTGACATTAAAATTTTGGATGAATATTTTAACGTCTTAAATGTAAGTTTGCGGTCATTATGCACTCATAATCAAATCATATTTTTATGTATCTAGGATGCATTAAATTGATCAAAAGTGATTGCAAAGACATACAGAAGATATTATTTCAAATGAATGCTGTTCTTCATTCATCTGTGTATCCTGAAGAATAAAATGCATCACTTTTATTTTCTTAAAAAAAAAAACCCAACTAAAATATAAAATATTTTCTGAATTAATAATAACCAGAAATGTTTATCAGCATATTATAATGATTTCTGAAGGGCCGTGTGACACTGGAAACTGAAGTAAGGATGCTTATAAAATCAATCTTTGATCACGAAAATAAATTACATATTTACAGATCTTCACATAGAAAACAGCTACTAAACATTTTAATAATATAATTTTTTTTTTCTGTATTTTTGTTCAAATAATTGCAGCCTTGGTGAAGCAGAAGAGACTTCTTTCTAAAACCGTGTGTTGGGTATGAACGTGCTCATTGGTAATTACACCAAAAAAATCATATTTTTAACAGTTAGATGCATTTATTTAAATATAATTTTAATTCTAATTAGAATTATAATTCTACATTCTGTGTGTTGAATGAACTGACAATAAGCCTTCAATTCTGAATTCAGCCTCAGTTAAAGGTGTGTATAGAATATATCTGATAACTTCAGTTCAGTTTGGTAATTTCCAAACGTGAGTTTAAAAACAGCAATCCTTTATCTGTTAAATAATACTTCTAGATTTATATTTTCCTTCATCAGTTGGTTTTGTCGCTGAAGATGTTTTAGGAAGTATTCTGTCATCACTTCATAAGGTAACGAGCATTTCTGATGAACTACAGCACTGCAAACACACCGAATGTCATATTTACAAAATCCAGTGTATTTATTTATTAATGTTATTTATTGAATTAGCCACTAGTATGTTACCACTGTGTATAATCACCACAGAATGATTTATTTCAGAGTTAGTCTGTTGCTTTATCTGCATAAAATCAATGCAATCTTTTTTTATCTTCAACATATTCAGATATTAAAGTCCAAATGACTTCATGTTCCTGTGATTCAGTGAGGCACATTATTCTGAACAAACATGTTTATCTTTATATCTTTTTTGTTTATGTAATTATCAGCTCGGCCAATGAAACAACATTATTTTTTGACTGATGTTGCTGGCTTGTCACTTTCGGGTGAGCTATTCCCTTAAAATACAACCACATGAAGAACAGAGTAATCATGTCCTGTATATGAGTTCATACATTTATAGTTTAGTATTTTCTCTGTCAGCGTTCTGTTTGATATCTGTGGTATTTGTACAGCCGAGAGCGATATAATGTTGATCATTTTATAAAACAAATATATATATTTTGATAATCAACTATTTTTATCCAAATAGTAGGAGAAAGAACTAAATGGAGTGTTTATTGTGTATCAGAAGTCTCTTTGTTTTCACACACAACAGAATTCAATGAAACTCTCTCAAGAGCCTTCCACTGGGTTTTTGGGTTGTGCTTGTGTTTGTTTGTTTGTTTGTTTGCATGTAGTCAAAAGCATCTGTGTTCAGAAACACAATAAAATGAATGTCTCTCAAAGTCCATCTGTGCAACATAAAGATGTATTTTTATTCCACATCACAGCATTATTTTACTATTGAGATAATGTATGCTGATTTTTTTTATTGAATTTAATTTACTTTTTTGTTTAAATCAATTTATTTTAGCAAAATCTGAATAAATTAATTGCCAAACTTTCAACTAAATTTGTTTTTTAAATGTTGCTAAAATAAATTGTTTGCAAACATTTATCGTAAAAAACTAAATATATAATTTTTTAGTATGATATAGTTTTTGTTAACCTTTAAATTATCTTTATGTATTATCTGTTTTATTTTAATTTTATTTCTTATTATTTTTTGTCATTTTACCTTTCTTTAAAAAACAACTTGTTTTTATTCATTTGTAATCCAGTTGTTTAGTTGTTTAAATAGAAGTCAAACTTTTAAACAAGTTAGTAAATAAGGCTTTATTTAATATTAGTTAATTCTATGTTTTTGTTTAGTTTTCTGTGCTGTAATAACCCTGCAGACTTCAGCAATGATTTCCTGTACTTTAAATGTGCTACAATTAGATTGATGTTTACTGTAAACATTGTGTTTATGCTTGTCGCTTTCCTAAGGCTTTGTTTTTAGTCCATTGTTTTGGTTTCCCAGGAGCAGCATGAAACCACAATCCCTCTAAACAGGAAGTTGGAAACAGTCGAGTGAACTGAATGAAGTGGACAGAAAGGCTATTGGCAGGCCTTGGCTCTGGTCTGGGACTCTTGCTTTTGCCACATTTCAGTATTTTGATCAGCGACCTGTTCAAGACGCACACATGAAATATCAGTTACAGAGGTAGACATTTATAAACATATTTTGACTTTAAAGTGATATTGTAAAAGTACTATATAAATATAGTCAATTATAAAAGAAAAATAATAATAATAATAATTAAAATGATAATTGTACAATAATAATAATAATATATATTTTTTGTATTGTTTGTTTTTTTTCATCTAAAATATTTATTTGGTAAGAGATGATTATATATTATTATGTTTTGGTTAATTTATAATATTTCATGATGCACGGTTGAGTCACACATTTACACAGTTTCTTGTATTTTACAGGTCTATCTGAAGTATTGCTTCAGATGATTTATTTTCAGATATTAATTATATATATATATATATATTTCATTGTTTACACCTAAAATTTTATTGTCATTTTTTTTTTTTTGTTGATCCTAAACTGTGAAAATAGCATAAAAGTAATAAATGAATAATAATAATAATAATAATAATTATTATTATTATTATTATATATTTAATTATAATGATATAATTAAATAATATAAATAATTTTAAAATCTTGTTTTCCAATACAAATATATATATTTTTTAACCGATATACATTTCATTGAGAAGCAAAAGTTAAACCTGAAAAACATACATCTGATAAATGTATCACAATTTTATACAAAAGAATATGATTCTTTGAATCATATGAATATGATCCATGAATATGATTTTGCTGTGCTAAATACATATATAACTCACTTAACTTAACTCGATTTGGACACATTTAAGACAAAACTTAACTCAGTAATTGTGCTTCTCCAGTTTAGATGTTTGTTCTGGAAAGCAAGAGGAGCTGTACATGAGGTGTAGATATTGAGTGGTTAGTAGATGAGCCACCAGAGGGAGACACAAGAGTTCAGTTCATTACTAACAATCAGCTTTATAACAAGAAAACTGTCTAAAAAGTGCAAATCATATGTTGGAGTGGACTTAAAATACTCAAACATGACAAACCATACTGTGGTCTGAGAAACCGGACTCCAGGATCATATCGGTTCCCACAGTCACGAAAACCTTTTAAAACTGAGGTTAATGTCTTTACTCTCACTTCGGACAAATTTAATGTCATTGCTAATTAAAAACATTTATTTGTTTCAGAAAACATCTTCCTAACCCGAATATAACTATTCATTTATAAATATTTTAAATAATATAATAATGATAATAAATCTTACTAATCCGCAATATAATTATACATTCACAAATACATATAATATATAAAAAATAATATATATATATTTTTTTTTAAGTCATACTGACCCCAATTATATAATAAGTCTTGTCATAAATTTACTATACAAATGTAAATTAGTAAAATAGTTTTTAAAACATTACAGTAAATAAATAATTAAATATACTGTATATATATGTAATATGGACTCGTATAGACTTTTATATTTCATGACATTTTTATTTTTATTTATTTATTTTTAAATTCACCCTCCACCTTCCAAGATTTTTTGACCACAAATATAATCATAAGTGTATAAGTATAAATAAGATATATTCTTTATTATTATTTTAAAAATCTTACTGACTCCAAATATAATTATAAATGTATAAATTATATATATATATATAATTAGATAAGTTATTATTAATAAGATACATTAAATATATCATAGCTAATTGTTATAATTAATACCAAAAAATCCAAATTTTATTCAATTCTACATTTAAGCTTCATACATGAAAATATATTATTATATTATACATATATATATATATATAAATGACACCAAATGATGACACCATTTAGTTAAAAAAGGAGTTAATTGATAAAGAAAATCGTTACATTACAATTATTACATTATTACAATTAATGGCTAAATGAATTTTTTTTAAATGTAAACAGATATTTCCTCCTGACACACTACAGCAAAAGATAGAAATAGCTTAAAACCATTTTTATCTTCTGAAAATACCAATGATCTAATAATGTTGACCAATACTGGTTTAATACATTTATGCTCTGATATCAGTGGTGTTGTAAATTTAGTAAATTACTTAAAATAGTGAGAGGGAGGGACGATGCACATACATGTAGAGTCATGTTTCATGACATTTCTATTTTTTAGAATCACCCTTTACTTTCACTGCATGGAAAGCAACAGCTCCAACATTCTTCCAAAAGTCTTTTTACGCCCATCAGACACAAGAACAGAGGTCCTGATCAAACAAGCTGAAACATGTGGGATTCCCCTCGTTTTATGAGGCGGTCTGCAGCACAGCTGTGTGTCGCTCTGACTAACACTTAACTCTGATATACTGCACACACACACTGATTTATGACACACACTGTCTGCTGCTGGCCTGTCACTCAGACAGAACAACACTGAATTCATCCTTAAGCAGTTGATTGGATCACTAGAAGTGGGCGTGGCCAGAACAATATGGGGGGCGGAGCTGAATAATATAGTGTCTGTTAAAGAAGGCACTTTTTTCACTCTGCTGTAAAAGTACTTTTCAAGTGTCTTCCTATTACTCTTTACTGCACTGTGTTTCATATCAAATACTAAATTACTTTAGAAATCTAGTACATTCTGATTTTTACTCAAGTAAAAGTACTTCAAGGCATAGCGAAAAAATTATTTACTGTAGTTTAAATGTTTTCAGCTTATTTATTCTCATATAAAAATATGGCGTGAAGTTGGTTCAAACAATGGTATAAACATCATTTAATGTAAATTTAATTAATTGCAATTAATAATCTCAATAATCCACAATTATGATTTTTGTGCAGCCCTCATTTTTTCCCCGTCCCTCGTTGAAAAAAAACAACAATACTTTTTCTAAGTTAAATGGTTGCAAACAATTTATTTAAGCTACGTTTAAATAAACAAATCAATTTTGTTTTTCAAATCTAATCTTTTTTTTCTTTCAGTGCACTGGTTTTAAACATAAAAAGTATTCTTTGTGATTGGTTTTCAGTCCTTCGTATTAAACTATATTTCTAATTATTTAAAGTTTCCCTATTGTGCCATTTCCAACATTGCATATCATACGGTGTGTAATGCTGTATGTGAATGTAAATTGTTTGTTACTATTTCCCAAAACGAAAAAAACAAAACAAAAAAAGAATGGACTCTACACAGCCTAAAGGAATCGTTAGTAATTTGAATCTTACCTCAGTGTAACATATTTGCATACTTCCTGCCTGTTGTACGCTAGCCAGCCGCGAACAACTTGACCCCGCCCACTGCTGTATGCTATAGACCAATCACAACAGATTGGGTCATCTGATCAATCAGAGCAGAGTAGTCTCACAGAAAGGAGGGGTTTAGAGAGACTGAATCAGAACTGCTTCAAGCGAATCGTTTGAAAATTGCAGGAAAATGAGGTGATATTAAACCATAGGCCGTTAAAAAAAAACATGGACGTAGAGTCTGTGATGTCATCCGTAGGTTTCTGAAAAGGTCAAAGTAGGTGGAGCAGACCGTCGCCATGTTGGAATCGCGCCACTCTCGGATTAATGGGCAAAGAGGCGGGAGCTGGTTGATAAACCACGCCCAACTAGTTCGACGCTGCAGCCTCTAGCGGCCAGTCAACGAATTGCCGTTTTTGTCACTTCCGTGTTGGCTTCACGAGAGAGAGATGGAGGTTGCCGCTTGTGTTAAACACATAATTTGAGAAAACAAAAGCGTTTTTCACCTTGAATGCTACTGTAGGAGACCCCAAAACTATATCAGTTGGCTTAAAAATTGTTTGACTTAAAGGAGCATTAGGTAAGAAATGTATTGTAATA
Organism: Enteromius viviparus; assembly: GCA_032353835.1. Taxonomy (NCBI): domain Eukaryota; kingdom Metazoa; phylum Chordata; class Actinopteri; order Cypriniformes; family Cyprinidae; genus Enteromius; species Enteromius viviparus. Next base: position 1,519,859 of record JAUCNO010001888.1, read on the forward strand.
ATCATAAAATGTCTCTGTTATGTTCAACAGGCATTAAGAA
>JAUCNO010001888.1:1534183-1546216 GCA_032353835.1 Enteromius viviparus
TACTTAAGTAGAATTTCATTGAAGTAACAGTACTTTTACTTGAGTAGCATATTTTATTACTCTTTCCACCTCTGCTAGCTGGCTAGTTACTGAAAATTAACAATTGAAAAACTTTTTATATTGATTTTAAATGTGATGGCCTGCTGTAATATTTGCATACTGAATTCTGATTGGGTTTTTCTAGCATCTGTTCGACTTCATACTGTTTAGGTGCCATTCAGACAGATTTCAGGTTATTTTTTGCACAGAATCAAAGGCACAAACCTGAATTTACCACACACTCAATGTCATGTTACTGCTGCTGCACAAACACTAATATATCCTTCAGGAAAGACATGTTTAATTGTGCGACTCCAGTGCAGCATTGCATTGAAATGTGGTTTAGGATAAACAACAAGCATCATTAACTTCCATCTGAACTCGCCCTTCAATTCCCAAATCACAGATTTTCATGATCTCATCTTGGAATCGGTATCAGTTCCCGGTGGACAGTTCACACACTCAGAAATAAAGGTACACTGGGCAGTACCTTTTCAAAAAACCTATCAGGTTCAAATATGTACAATTTAAGTACGTACCTATAAGGTACCAAAATGTCCCTTTTTGGTACAAACATGTACATTATTAAAAGGTACCGCCCCAGTGACAGCTTTTGTGCCTTTATTTCTATGAGAGTGGTAAGTTAGCGTTTGCCATTCAACGAAGCTTTGGTTTCGTTACTCTGGTTTTCAGACAGAATTAGAGCTGAAGAATAATGGCAGAGCGAGGCTTGGAAAAAATGCATGCTCTGGGCACAGATCCACAGATCATATGTGGAACAATCATTATCACAATCCATATCAGACGGCTGGAGAGGTATCGATAGCTTACAAGAGCTGCTGGACAATGCATTTGATGGACATCATCTAACTCAAAAGCAGCAGGGATGAAGGCTTTCTGCTGAACTCGTCTGACTGCAGAAATTCCAGCATTCTTCAGTTTTACCACAGACTTGGGAAAGAGCTGCAGTGATCTTACAGCAGCCGACCAAAGTATTTCCACACTTGCACACAAAGGCACGGACTGGAGACGCCGACGCTTTCAGAAAGAGCAGAATAAACATTTGTTTAGTCAAAGCGGTTGGGTGAAACGAGCGTTTCCCTCGAGTGCATGAAGCAGGCGATCAGATTGCGTGTCAAATCATCAAATGCGGCGTGTTAAATCTATAAACGGCTGTTTCTTCAACACTGGGAACTTCTTGAGCTTTTAGAAAACAATTTGACATTTTCAGTGTTCTGTCATTCGCTCAACCAACAAGCAGTCACTTCCAACTATTTTGTTTTAAAACATTTTAGTAGAACTGACATTTTAATTAGGGTTGGGTCGATAGATGATGACTGATAGACATCCCGATGCTGAGCTAACATCGCGATCCTCCACCCCGCCGCAACAGCAGCAACCAGCTCGTGATAAACGCGCTTTAACTATGGCGGGAAATTTATGCCATTAAAAAGCGAGCGCACCACTGATGCTGGCGAGCGCGGTAAATCATTTCCGTGAGAGGAAAAACGATGTACATGCGAAGAAACGGGTCCACGGGCTCATTTCAATCCCTCACGCGCCATTCAAGCACTCGCGCGATCACTCCTGCACTCAATCCTCTCTCTCCTGCTCGCGCGAACACTGTGGGGCGGGCTTGGTGTTTTAGTTACACAACAACCCACGTGCCGCCTACGACGACGATATCATCGTCCATCGCGATGTTTCTCATGAGACATTGTACGATGCCAAATTGGTCAACATCGCCCAACCCTTATTTTAGTATTACAATTTTTTAGCTTTCAGATCAGTCAGAGCAAGTTTCTTTTAGTTGAAACACCTCAGATTTACATTTTAGGCTAGGCTTAATCCTTCTCTGTGAAACCGGGGTTTTAAGTTGAAATAACATATTATAAGTTATTATAATGCTGAATTTTAAGTTTGTGCAACTATTGGAAATAATGCACAAAATTTATTTCATTTTTTCTTTTTTTTTTACATCAGTCATATTGCATTTCATCTCAAGCTCTTTATTGCTATGTTCTCTGCGTAAAACAGGCACATTAACGTTTAAATATTTTTCCTTTATTAGTTTTGCTGGTTTTTATATCAATATTGATATAAATTAGTTTTATGTTTTTTGTTTTTGTTGCCATTTTTGAAACTATATATGTTATTTATTTAAATTTCTACACCAATTTTTGCTTTAGTGTGCGTTTTTTGCACTGTTCTTTAGTTTGTGTTTATTAAGTCATACTTTAAAAAAATGTTTAATTGATATTTTTATGGTTGATATTCATATACAGTATTAAGACTTACAGTCTAGTCTGCAACAAAATCAAAACTTGTAGCAAATCTAAAAGATGAAGGAGCTAAAACGTTTCCAAAACGTTTTGATAAGACCTTCATAACAAAGAGTTAAAATATGTTCTGAAAAAAAAGTCATGGAAAAGTGCCTGAAGTTGAAGAAACAGCCAATTATAAGTTGTGCAATGTGATGAATGTTTCAGCGTCAAACATGTTGTAAAAACATGAGTCTGGCCTGTTCAAGAAATGAAGAAAAACACCTTTTATTCCATACATTTGAAACCACTGAATATCGTCCTAATGTCATTTGGTGGTGCTTCCAGAGACCTTCAAGACTATAAATGTACATTCGGTCACTGTCTCTCCATAAGATCATTAACTCTTGCTGACATTGACTGGCAGCCGTGAGATCAAATTAAACTGGATTTCTCAGCACTGTCATCATGAGTCGTGTGATATACTGTAGCATGAACTAAACATGCCTTTGTGGCACATTTTAATCCTTAGTTTTAAAGGTCTTTTATTAATTTAATTTAGAAAGAAATCTGATCACAAGAAATCATATTGATAGGACTGGAATTTGCTTGTGAGATTTTGCTGAACAACAGAACAGGTCCTCGCACTGTGTCTGAAATTCAGAAGTTTTTTTTTCTTATTTTTGTATTTGTTATCCTTTCCTATCAAAAAGTGAACACTGATTTCGGACTCTTGTGAACTTAACAGTGTCCCTATTATGTCTTTTCATACATGATCGTTCATGCAGTGAGTCATGTAGCTGTATGTGAACATAAACTATCTGCAAAGTTGTGACGCTGACAGTGCACGATTAATAAAGTTATTGTATATCAAAAAAAAGAGTCGGCTCACATTCGCCTAAACGAGTCGTCAACAATTCGAATCTTTTTCTGTTGCGCCCACACGTCACAAAGTAACATATTTGCACAATGTCTGCCCACATTCTACGTCGAGAACAACTTGTTATGGCAATGGGTGTTTCGTTTTCCGACACACGCTGTAGCGGTAGACCAATTATAAAGGACTGCGCCGTCTGACCAATCACAGCTGTGAGGGCTCACAGGAAGGCGGGGTTTAGACAGACTGATTCTTCAAACTGATTCACACTGAGTCGTATATGAATCATTTAGAAATTTAGGAAGTATTTTTGGGGAAAAACTACGTGTTTTTTAACCTTGCATACATGAAAACCTGTTTTAAGAGACTCAAAAAGCAATATTAGCCACCTTTAAAATGTCATAATAGGATCACTTTAACAGTTAACTAGCATTAGAATCGAAAAACAAATATTTTAAAGGGATAATTCACCTAAAAATGCAAATTCTGTCATTAAAATGACTCACCCTTGTGTCTGTTCAAACCTGTAAGACCTTTGTTCATCTTCGGAGCAAAAATTTATATCAAGAAATGTAGCAAGGGGATCGATAAAATAATCCATGTACCATTAGTGGTTCAACCATAAAGAAAACAAAGACTTTATTCAACAATCAAAAATTGCTTAAGTCATTGAATCAGTGCAGCGGCGGTTCCCATAAAAACCTGAGACTGGCACATGCGCAATTAAAAGCGCGTTGGTGCTACGCGTGCGCATTGGCTGGTCTAGCTATAAAAAGAAAACTTTTTTATTTAGGGGTTTCAGATTTTGTTGCTGATTTGAAATATGTATTTTATTGGCGTTCAGTTTTTGAGATTTCAGGATTGCCCCATTCATTTAGAAAGGACTTGGTCTTGTTTGAGCGTTGCAAACGGAACGGAGCTTTCTTTAAAAGGGACTTTGCTTGTTGGGCTGAAGTTTCTTCTTTAGTGTTTCACAGAAACAAAACAACGTTCTAGTGAATTATTCAGCGTTTGAATTAACTTCGCACGACCCCGCCCACACTGCACTTACCCCGCCCCCTCTCTCTGATTGGCTGGTTGGGCGGTGCGTCACGAGCGGGATCTACTGTTCTGTCAGAAAGTGAAGAGGGAATGACGGCAGATAGAGAGAGATGGAAAGAGACAGAAACCGAGGCGAAAGCCAGCAGTGAAGCCCAACAGCTCTCTGACAGTCTGAGACTGAGCTCATTTAGCCCGTTCGCTTCTCGTCTGACAGCGAGACTTTCACCATGTTGCAGGTAAGAAGAGACGCTCTGCATTCCTTCAGGTGCTTCTCAAAGAAGTGATTAACATTTCTCAGCGCTCTACTGAGTTCAGACACAGGCGTAGGCAGCTTTTTTTGTTGCAGATTCAGCAGTTTCTGACGTCTGTGAATGTAATAAGTCAGTAGGAGCCATTGATTCCATTAGTCAGTCTCTTTACGTCCATGATTGTTGCCAGAAGGTGGAAAGAAAACTTGCAGAGCCTCAGATGTTTGAAAGTTTATCTCGGGACATTTCTATTATTCTACTAACTACCGACAGATGTCACTGTTAAGATGTCATATTTCAGTCTACAGCATGTGCATTGAGTTTCAACTCCAGATTCTACACGTTTTGTGAATGCATTCATTTACATAAATAGACAGGCAAAGAGGTTTTAGTAGCCTACATTGAATAAAAAGATGCAAAAACTAGTTGCATAAAATATGCAAATACTTCAGTGTTATGTTTGAAATGAGAAAACAGTAAAAATGCACTTATGCATTATATTTCTAAAACTTATACATGCATGCACCTATTTATGTAATAACGCAATACACTAATGCATGCTTTAAAATGTGCAATTCACAAATCTTTGGTTAGACTAAATACAATTGGATTAAATGTAAAATAAATAAATAAATAAATAAAGAAGGACACTTTTCATATAAAGCATTTCACATATTGGAAGTGATAAAAGCAGTAAAGCTGCAACGGCTGGCAAACTTGTGCATAAAGTTTGAACTAAAGATTTTGCATATTTCTTTTATAAATGCATGACACCTTGTTGCTGAAGATTGATTTTGAAAAATGCATGCTGTAATGCAGGAAATTCATTTCAATGCACACCCTTGTTTTAATACGTTATGGAGCACAAAACTTACAAACTTTACCAAAGCTGTGCTTCTGGAAGAGGAACTATTGAAATATCTGGGTGGTGAGATCAAGAGCTGAACTGAGCTGAACCTTCTGTTATTATTTATCAGCAGAGAAGGTCTGGTTTTCTCAGGGCAGGGCAGGAATCTGTCAATAATCGCAGCAGAGATGAGGGATTGAACAGGGATATCAGGGTCCTCGAGGCACGTCATCTGAAAGCTCTGGATGTTTGGTAAAACCCAGTGTTATCTGTCCAGCATTGATCTGTGATGCAGATGGCACAGCGTCTAGCACCATATGTGCTTTCATTGATTGCCAGGCCCGGTTTGGGTCACTGTGATATACTTTAAGGGTTTTTTTAAATAGTTGGATGATGAAAAACAGCCGGCACGAGAACAAGCCATGTGAGAGATGTGATTAATTACTTACTAATAATGTCATGCTTAACATCCAAATATCACAAGAAGAAGTGTTGTGCCTTGTTTTACATTGCATGATACACTTACTTGAGAAGCAAAATTGTGTAAGACTTGTTTTTAAAGACCATTAATAATTTATAATGTTAATAATTTTGTATATTTTTTGATTTTGTAGTTCAAGATTTTATTAATTAATCTATATTTTTATATCACTAGCATATATTTTTCAATTGTTTCAAGCATGCATTTTATATTCATATCATTAACAAATATTTTTTATTGTTTTAAGCATACATTATTTTATTTAAATTTTTTTATCAGTAGTTTTTAAGCATACATTTTTTATTGTATCCTTAACTTTGTTTGTGTTAAGCATTATTTAATTTTTTGTGTCTTCACCAAATCATTTTTAAGCATGCTTTTTCATTTAATATAATTTGCAAATATGTTTTTGTGTTAAGTATAATTTGAATTTTATAGAAATTGTTTTTAAAATGTTAATTATATATTTTATTTTATTCGTTATATCATTTTATTGTTGAGCTTATTGTTTTATTGTCTAAACTGTCAAGAGTACATTATTTTTAATTTTTTATATCAATATCAAATTGCATTTAATGTGAAGATATATTTTTATTTTATTGATTTTTTTTTCTTTTTATATCATTAGCGATTTTGAAAAATGCATTAAGCAAACATTTTTTATTTTATTTTATTGTTTTATATTATTATCCAATAGTTTAATGTTTTAAGTTTTTAACTTTAAATAGTCTTTTATTGTTTTAAATATTCTTTTTTTTCTTGTTTATCATTTGCAAATAGTTTTTATTTATTAGCATATTTTAAACTTTTTTAATATTACTGTATTTATATTATTATATAATTTGTTTATCTTTAACCAATAGTTCTACTGTATTTTTATATCCTCAGTAAACAGTTTATTTGTAGTATTTCAAGCATGCATTTGTTTTGCTTAATTTTAATTTTTTATTTTAATTATTTTATGTGCCCAGAATTGATATTATTTTGTATTCATAAATGGATTTTTTGGATTGGCTCAAGGCCACATTAGCACACAAAGACGAGATAAATACAGTGTTAAGTAGATTGTTTATAGCGAGCGATGTTTTCAGTGGTGCTCAGAGCTGGAATCTGTGTGCAGGTTTGCGGTCTTTAACTGGAGGTCAGTGTGTCGTTGTGTGTGTGATTCGGTCCCCAGGCCACGTCTGACATGAGCCGCAGTGAAGCCTTGGACAGCTGCTAGGAAAAACTGACCCGCTCGGTCAAAATTCATTTTCCATGAGAGCAGAGAGATACCGCAAGCCTCTGAAACCATCAGGAAATACATTCTGTTTATGATACATATTTAATGACTGAATTGTGGAGGAAATCTCATTCGCAGATCAGATTTGCACTCCATAATCAAATGAAATAAATAAATTAAGATATTTTGCATAAAGAAAAGGAATATTTTGAGAACCGCTAAGATATATTTTGCATTGCAACGTTATTTTCATGACATTTGCCCCAGATTCTTATATTGTATTGCAGCATTTTAGCATGAGGTCTTAAAGTCATGATATTAATGAGAATTGAAAGAGAAACACAACACCAAAAAACCTTAAACGTGAAATATCTGCATTATAGTAATAAAAATATGAGGAACATTTGCTAAAAAAAAACAATGCAAAAATTAGGGGGGGGGGGGAGTATATAAAAATACAAATTAGAAATTATATATAATAGTTTTACAACAAAACAATTACAATAAAATTTGTATAATAATAAATACAATTTATAATAAAAAATAATACAATTTTAAAAACAAACAAAAATATAGAAAGTATTATGAATGTAAAAATATATATAATTGTCAATTATTAAATTAATAATACAAAATATGTATGCAATACTTCATAGTAATGAATATTTTTAATAAATATATTTATTTAAATCTTTATTCTTTTGTTAATTATTTTACATTAACACAATAAATAAATAAATAAATATATATATATATATATATATATATACAGAGATAAATAACCCAGTGCTAATGTCATCAAAGGCCATGTGTCCAAACAAACTATAATATTTTGATACGAATCCATCTGTCACTTGGTATTAAGGCTATAAAACAACATTTGGCCAAGTGTTTGCTCCATGTGTTTCCTGCTAATGTTAAAACACACTGTTAGCACTTCCTTCAGCCTGACCTGCTGATGATTTTAATATTGTCAGGCTTTCAGTTCATGGTAACTTTAATTAATTTCAAAGACGTGGGTCGGGAAGCAAAACCAATTGAGCGGACGGCAGTGGAGAGATCCTGTATAATCACACACACACACACACACACTCACACACGGGTGACCAGCTTTAATCGCGCGCTGATTGTGGGAGTGAAAATGAACGCGTTTGTTTGCTCTCTTCTCTCGCACATGTATCGATTACAGATGAAGTCATCGTATAAATATTTATTCCTCCTCGAAAGTCCCTCCCGAGTTGTTTGGGGTGTTATTCCCTAGTGAGGGCACTCGGATGAAGGGCGCATTGTGAGCGGCAGACAGACAGTGACCCGCTGCGCTTCTCTCGTTTCTCTCTAAACGGCGTTTCTTTGGGTGGAGTCGCTTTTCCTGGAATTATCGGGCAGCTTTTCCTGTTGTGCTAACTTTACTTACAGTCTCTCTCCCTCCGAGTCTCCCTCTCTGTGTGTGTTCATTAGTCATGTCCGATTCGCCAAACGACTCGTTCTTTTGAGTCGGATCTTTCCTCGAGTCAGTTCGTAAAACAGCTCTAGCCTAAATGATTCGTTCGATTCGTCAACCTGCTCGTGCTGAAATCTTAAATTAATGTAGTAATAATTCATCTTCTGTTATCTGTGTGTGTGTATATATATATATATACATAGTATTGTGTTATCTAAAAATTTAGTTTAATTATTTTTCTATTTTTTTAGTAAACTTTTAATATCAAATTAAGCTTAAATAAATATGGATCGTAGGCCTACAAATATATGAATATTTAATATTTTAATAATATTTTAATCTTTATTAAAAGATATATCAAAATATATATATTATATATTAAAATATATATAATTTATGTTATATGACTATCCTATTTATTATTTATTTGGCTAATATTATATTATATATTATATGTAATATCATGTCTTATGTGATTTAACAGTATTAAATTACCTTAATTAAATATTTTCTAATTAAAATATTAGATACTTTTATTTTTGCAATTATTTACATAAAATATAATTTTTTTATGAATTACTGAAATCTATGAAATTACAACAAATATAATAAATTACAAAATAAAAACTACAAAACTAAAATAAAAAAATAAACTAAATATTTGTAATTGTTATTCTTAAATGATTATTATTTTAAAAACATTTCCCAGACCATTTTTGTTTAGTTTAAGCTGAAGTGCTGAGATTAATAAAACGAAATGAAAAAATATATGTAATAAAATAATTTAAATCTTAAATGTACTAAAAACCATACGAACATTTAAAAATGACAAAACAACAAATTCACTAAAACTTAAAACCGAAATCAGATTCAAAATATTAGCAAAAACTATAGTAGTAAATCAATGTAAAATATCACTGATATAATTAATCCAAATGTTTAGAGCTTGCAAAAAGCGGCGTCGTGGTGTCAAGGGTTACGCGATGACGCAAAAGAATCACTGACTCCCTCGTTCGTTGAAACGAGCCGCTCGAAAGAACCGACTCGCGGAAATGGGTCGGACTTCCCATCTGTAGTGTTTATGTGTGTGGATGAGTGTGTGTGTGTGTGTGAGAGGGCAGCACTCCGCTCCGGCCGTGACTTTGGATTATCGTGTTATGGGTGACTGCACCATCTGCGATCCCTGCCCTGGCACAAGGGCTTTTTTCCGCGAAAAGCGAGCTCTCTGAAATCTCTACAGAAGTTCTGGAAATGGCTGTGAAGCGTGAAGCGACGCGAAATCCATCGGTGGGTCAAACAAACTGCGTACTGTAATATCTGTGTGTGTGACAGCGTTTACTGTACGATAGTCTGTCTGCATGAACCTGTCTCCGGGTAACATGTGTCTTCACTTTTAAACGCTGTTGATGGAGAATCAAATGTGCTGTAGCCTCTTGCTCTCTCAAAGGGTTTGGAAAACCGAGTTTAAAGTTAATTCCTGTAGAAATATGATATTTTGGCCACGTTTGTTTGTTAAACTGCGATTGTGAAGTCAGTAGATGTTTTAGAGGGTTTTTTTGTTCTGATGGGATTTTAACAGTTAAACATTAATTCATCCTGATTCATCGGATTTCATACTTTAACCCGTTCAGATCCACTTTCCATTTTAACCATTCATTCATCGCAACTTTTGATTTATAATCTTTAATTGGATGCATTTAGAGTAGAAATTATGTAATGCTTATCAAAAGAGCTAAAGAGGCTTAAATATAAGTGTTTTCTTTACAATTTGTATTATTTTAACATTATTTTATATTATTTGTTTTATTTATTATTATTATTTAATCTTCAATTTGTTATATTATATGATATAATGATATTATATTATATTATGGACTTTATTATTATTTTAACATGTAAAAAGTGTAAAATGTTGGTGTAATATAGACATACATATAACGATATATAATATAGTCGAATATGTATATTGCTGTATTAATGTAGCCTAATAAATACTTTAATATTTGAGCTTCTTTATTGAGATTTAAGATGCAAAAGTTAATCAAAGTGGCTTGGATATAAGTGTTGGGTCACTGTATTATTCCAATGCTGCCTTTTTTATTTATTATTATCAGAGTGATATCATGTTTCACATTTTTGTGCAATGGTTAAGATTCATAAATTATTATTTTTGTGTAACAGGAACATAACGTGGGTTCAAGGAAAGTAAACAATGATACTTTATTTGAGCCTCTTTATTGTGTTTCTTTATAAAGAAAAGGCAAGGTCATCATTTACTGCCGCCAACTGTTTCTGTGCAAATTTTTACAGATATTGTATTATCTTCAAACAATTGGTCTTTTGTTTCCTGATGGCTTTGCTCAGTAGTAATTACTGCATCTTCACACAGCTTCACCAGCCATTGTGGAGTAATGAGCTTTAGCTTCTTTTCACACATAATGAGTGGATGATGAGAACTCACCCAATTTATTGTGATGGCCAATCGTCTGCCTGCTTACATCTGCGCTGATGGAGCTGTCAGAAACAAAGCCTTAGTGTACTAGCAGCAGATCGGGCCCAGGCTTTACGCTCGACTGAGCCGTCAAGCCCTTCTCTGAGGAGATCATATTGCTGAAACTGGCTGTAATGTTTTAGTGTTAAAACTTGCATGCCGTTATAATATGAAACAATGGAAAACACAATACAATCTGGCCCAATGCAGAACCTGGGTGGTGCTTTTAGGATGTGCAAATATTGTGCAGACATTGCCGCTTTTCCCTTTTATTGGCTAATTTTGCGCTCTTTTTAATAGTTCAAGAGGTTCTTAGCAGTGCTGGGTAGTGAAATGTAAAATGTAGTACTTGTGTAGTTGTAAAAATGTGGTACAGTACTTGTAGTTTTAAAATGTATAACTTGCAGCTGTAAAATATGGTATTTGTAGTTGTATAATGTAGTGCTTGTAGTTGTAAAATAGTTATTGTAGTTGTAAAATATAGTTCTTGTAGTTGTAAAATAGTTTTTGTAGTTGTATGATGTATTGCTTGTAGTTGCAAAATATAGTTCTTGTAGTTGAAAAATAGTACTTTTAGTTGTAGAATATAGGTCTTGTAGTTGTAAAATAGTTCTTGTAGTTGTATGATGTATTGTTTGCAGTTGCAAAATATAGTTATTGTAGTTGAAAAATAGCTCTTGTAGTTGTAAAATGTAGTGCTTGTAGTTGTAAAATATAGTTCTTGTAGTTAAAAAATAGTTCTTGTATTTGTAGAATATAGTTCTTGTAGTTGTAAAATAGGTCGTGTAGTTGTATAATGTAGTACTTGTAGTTGTAAAATATAGTTCTTGTAGTTGGACAATAGTTCTTGTAGTTGTAGAGTATAGTTCTTGTAGTTGAAAAATAGCTCTTGTAGTTGTAATAGGTAGTGCTTGTAGTTGTAAAATATAGTTCTTGTAGTTGTAAAATAGTTATTGTAGTTGTAAAATGTAGTACTTGTAGTTGCAAAATATAGTTATTGTAGTTGCGAAATAGCTCTTGTAGTTGTAATAGGTAGTGCTTGTAGTTGTAAAATATAGTTCTTGTAGTTGTAAAATAGTTATTGT
>JAUCNO010001888.1:1552257-1563665 GCA_032353835.1 Enteromius viviparus
CTTTTCTTTTTTTTAAAATAAAATATATATTATATATAAATGTATTTAATGTATAAGCATGCCTGTGTGTGTTTATATATACATAATATACATAATAAAAATACACTACATACATGTATATATTATGTAAACAAAAACATTTATTTCGGATGCGATTAATTGTTTTATAGCACTAGTCATATAAATAATAATATTTTCTTCACTTTTAACAATTATATCCATTTGTTTTTAATCTTAGTAGCTGTAAGTGCATAAATGTATGCATATCATGAAATAAATGCTGTTCTATTCATCTGTCAATCCTGAAAAATAAAGTGTTTCACCGTTTCCACAGAAATATTGAGCAGCACGACTGTTTTCAACACTGATAATAATCATAAATGTGTCTTGATGCTGAAAATACAGCTGAACATCACAGAAATAAATTACATTTTAACATATATTCACATCAAAAACAGTTATTTTAAATCATAATAATATTTAAAAAATGTTACTGTATTTAAAAAAAAAAGAAAAACACTTGAACATGTGAATATAATACACTCAAAACCATTAACATGAACTGTGATTATTAAATGCTGTAAAAGTAAAGTTCATTAGTAAAATGTTACAGTGCTCTCTCTAATTCTTCTTTTCTAGGTTTGCCATCGGTATTGCCTACAAGTCTGCTCCCAAGCACGGCTGGGTGGGTAAGGACTCGACATCATGGGTACTGAGCCGCTGTAACACCTCGTGGGCTGTGCGTCACAACAGTAAGGAGTTCCCCATCGAGCCGTCTCCTCACATGAGGCGCCTGGGCGTCGTGCTCGACTACGACTCCGGCTCGCTGGCGTTTTACGACGCGGCTGGAACTCAGCACCTGTACACCTTCGACATCGCCTTCTCGCAGCCCATCTGCCCCGTCTTCAGCGTCTGGAACAAGTGCTTGACCGTCCTCACGGGCCTCCCCATCCCTGACCACTTAGAGATCAGCGACCCGCGCGACTGAAGCCTAAACTAGCTGAACGTGCGCTCACCCTTGGGTCATCTGAGATGGAGAGGACTTTGTGTCTTCATCAGATTTGGAGAAATGTGTCTCAGCAATGGATGTGAATGGGTGCCGTCAGAATGAGAGTCTGATGAAAACATCCCAATAAGCCACAGCACTCCAGTCCAGCAGTTAACATCTGGAGAAGACAGAAACAGATCCATCATCAAGATGTTTGTAACTAAAACATAAGTCCATAATCCATAATAATGCTTCAGTAAAAAAGTGAATCACCTGTCATCTCTCTCGTCAAATTCCAGTCAGATGTTAGTTTAGAGCTATTAGAGTTATTAGGGATTATTACTAAATTAGTCTCTATTTTTATAGTTTCAGTTTTAGTTTCTTTATCGCTTTTGTCAGTATAATTGTTGCTTTTTATATTTATTTTTTATTTTTTAAAAATATAATAAAATGTAGTTCCATTTTTCAAATTTTCTTTAAGTTTCAAAAACTTTTTTTCCCCCAATATTTTTTTATTTCATCATATTTTTGATTCAGTTTTCTTCATTCAAGTACTGTAAATGAACCATATTTTAGTCAGCATTACCACTTTTTATTTTTGTCTTCATAAAATACTATAAAATATTTTAGTTTAGCTTCATTTAAATGAACAAAAATGGTTTTAGGTAACAATAACATCAAACAGTGCACAAGAAGTTAAAATGAATGATTATGGATTATGGCGTCCTATTTTAGTTTGACCTTTTGTCTTCTCCAGATGTTCACTGATGGACTGGAGTGCTGATGCAGACTCATTCTGACGGCACCCATTCACATCCATTGCTGAGACACTGATGCAGAGACACATTTCTCCAGATCTGATGAAGACACAAACTAAGGCCTGAGGATGAGGACACATGCAGCAAATTTCCATTTTTAGCGAAACCGTTCCAGCATATTTTGTAAAAAAACAACAGTGATGTGTCTCTCCTGACCGCTTGTTAACATCAGGTGTAAACCAGGCTCTAAAAACCTGCAGCACTGGACCAAAATAATAGCATAAGTTCTTAACAACGTTCCCGGTTCACTAACAGATCATATCCTGTACATTGCTTCACCTACATTCCTTGATTAAGCACCTTGAATCCTAATAGTCGATGATTATTTATGACTCTTCTGTCTCATGCACCTCGAGTCACTTTATTTACTCATCTTTAGGGTTTTTTAGTATGACTTCAAGTCCGTATAAGATCGTGTACAAACACCGGTAGTTACATGAAATCAAGTCACATGATTTACTGTCGTTCTTCCTCAATATTACTATCAAACGCTCCTGTCTGCTCCTGCGCTCCACTATTAGACTGTCCTGGAACATTTACTGTGTTCGGAATGGAATACTAGCTTACTACATACTACATACTGCGCAGTATACTTAGAGTAATCAGCTTATTAGAGTGATTTCTGAAGGATCATGTGACACTGAAGACCGGAGTAATGATGCCGAAAATTCAGCTTTGATCCCAGGAATAAATCCCATTTTAACGTAGAGTCACATAGAAGATGGTTATTTTAAATTGTAAAAATATTTCACAATTTTACTGTATTTTTGATGAAATGAATGCAGCCTCAGTGAGCAGAAGAGACTTAATTATCTGAATTATTCTAATCTTGTAGTGTATACTTGTAGATTATTCATGCGGATATTTCATTCTATTTTGCTGACAGAAGGTATGTGTAGTGTGCACTGCAGAAATAGTATGTGTAGTATGGAAGTATGCTATTCCGAACCGCTGTATATTGTATGTGCACTTTTTTTAAGTATCTGGCTTTTTATCCTGTAATTTTGCAAGAAAACTGTGACGTTTAGTTTGCTGAATTGAATTTTCAGGATGTTTTTGGCCTGCTCATCACGTGACATGGAAGGAGAAAGTATGGATATATCCTGAAATGAATTTATTTAACTTTGATGAAATCGATCTGATTCTCAGGATGTGTTCATCGGCACACTGACCTTTGCTTTGGTTCAGTCCAGTTTGACCAGCTCAAAGCACAAATGGATGTTAGTTAAAAAAAAATGATTTCGGTCACAATCAGTTAAATGAATGACTTCTGTTAGAGATATCTTGTGTGTGTTGCAGATTGAGTAGCACCTACTGCACTTTATGCATGAGTTTGATTTGAGTCACTGTTTAGATTAAAACTTGTTTAAAAAAATATATTCTTTTTTTTTGCCCTTTCCTGGAAAATGCTTCCAAAACCTGTTTCATTGTACAGTGTTACAGTTATATTTTGTATTCTGAATTAAAAAAAAAAAAATTGTGAATAATGTCCTGCCCTGGAATAATAAAATTGCTTGTCCCATTTTCGTTTGTGAGTGCTTGCCTATAGATATGATAAATACAACGATTCTCCAAAATATTCAGGCATTTTAGTGTACATTAAAATATTACAGATAAAAGTTAAAACATGAAATGCAGAATAAGCTTTTACAGTAGCAGTTCCACACTTTCATTGAAATATTGTATGTGCATACAGACAAAAATATGAATCTAAAAATATATATATATATATACACACATAGAGTATCTGCTCTTATATTAAGCATGAATAAGAAATTCCATATCACCCGCACACACAACTAAAATAAATAGAGACATTTTGTAAAAAAACCGCATGTGTTTTATGAGTAGTGTTATATTTGTCTATTAAGTCTAACTTAGTTTAATAATTAATAATAACAAATTTGTGTGTGTGTGTTCCTGCTGTCAATCACATCCAAAATAAAAGCGTTTCTTAACATAATATGTGTTTGGACCGTTTATTTAGTATGACACACATACAGTATATATTTTGAAAGTATTTACATGTAAAAGCATATATATATATATATATATAAAATTTTCTTATTTTTTATATATAAATATATTTAATATATAAACATATTTTATTAAATATATGATAAACGTATTTCGATGCTTTATATATACATTTATAAATATTATTTTTGAATTATGCATGCCTAAATAGCACAGACTTTATATACGAAAACAAAACTAATTCTCATGAAACACATATGCTTCTTTACAAAGTGTCTCTGTTTGTTTTAGCTGTGTTAACATTTTATTGTATGTATAAAATGTAACGCAGTCTGGTTGAGTTGATTTTTTTATTATCTGTTTCGTGGAACTGAAAGGGCTTCATTGATTGGTTGCCTGCTTCCTGTCTCCGCCCAACCCGGAAGACGCTTCCGTTTAGGTGACGTCGAATGTTGTTGGCCATGATGGCGTCGTCCACAGAGCAGAGTCTCCTGGAGCTCACTGATAAGGAAACTCGAGAGAAGCTGTCACACTGGGACGGCCGCGGGGACCCGATGGCTCCGTTAACGGAGAAACAGACGGACTCGGTCCTCGAGATCCGCGCAGCCGCAGAAGTCACGCTTCTCCCCGCGGAGGTGAGTGCTGTGTAACTTAGCTAGTGTCAGCTAGCAGCACAAACACACTCCTGTCGTTTCTACACACTTCTGCTCTGTAGTGTGCACTAGGATGAGCACTCTGCCTGTTCAGAGCCTCGTCTGGCTGGTTAGGTCAGGTTAGTGGTTTAAGGTCTGTTAGTGAGTGAACGGGTGCCACGTATGTGATCCATTCAGTATGCAAATGAGCCTGTTTAGCTAAACAAGACTTTTTACTTTTTAAAATAAGGAATCATGCTTAACTTAACCTGCTAGTTTAACAAGCTAACTTCTTGCCTAGCAGAACCCCTGTGGCTTGTTTAAATAAATAATAACTCTTACAGTATACAGTAGAATAATCAAATATTGTACAATACTATAACTAGCTAAATATGAACTCAATATTTTACACAATTGTATATTAATTACGTTAGTCTTTATATGTCACAAATGGATTGCTTTGTATGCTTAATTATATTTTCGTCTCTGACGCATGAACACATAAATATGTGTACATAATAAATATACAGTAGACACACATATATATATAGCTGAAGAGGAATTGAGATTCTGCTCTGAATGTGTCCTCAGCTGCCCATCGAGGACATCTGCGGCCTGACGTCTCGCTCTCTGCGCTCCTCGTTCACAGCGACTCTGCCCGAGTCCACCGAGGAGGTGCTTCTGCAGGGCTTTCAGACGCTGGAGCTGGAGAACGAGCGGATCGAGACGGCTCAGCAGGTCAGACACAGCTTCACTGCTTTTTAATGAGTAAATGTGCATTGGAGAGTAACATGAGACAAATTAAAGCTGCTTAATAGTAAATATACACAGTCCTTACTATTTCTACAGTATACACTTACGTTTAAAAATTCGGGGTCTATAGATATTTAATGGTTTTAAAGATGTTTCTTCTGCTCATCAAGGCTGCATTTATTAGATTAAAAATCCAGAAAAAATTGTAATATTGTGAAATATTATTTTAATTTAAAATAAATGTTTTCTGTGTGAATATATATAAAACTGTAATTTATTCCTGTGACACAAAGCATCATTACTCCAGTCTTTCAGAAATCATTCTAATACGCTGATGTTTTATTATCAGTGCTGAGCTGCTTAACAGTTTTTTTAGGATTATTTGATCATTAAAATATTAAAAAGAGAAGCGTTTATTTAAAATAGATAATAATGTTCAGAATACTGTTACAGTAGTTTACTGTTTCACTACTGCTCAAAAGTTAATGAGTGAAAGTCTGGAGTTTGTTTTGTATCTGCTGTGCACATGACTAATGACATCATCTGTCTGGCAGTTCTTCTCCTGGTTTTCGAAGCTGCAGGTTCAGATGGATCAGGATGAAGCTTCTAAATACAGGTGTGTGTTCTGGAGCACGTCTGTCCATCGATGTCTGGTTTGTTAGGAGCGGACGATATTTGACCGAGATACAAATATTTGAAATCTGAGCGTGAGAAAAAATCTTAAATATTGAGAAAATCACCTTTCAGGCAAGTTCTTAGCATGCATATTACTAATCAAAAAGTAAGCTTTGATATATTTATGGTAAGAATTTTACAAAATATCTTTACTTAATATCCTGATGATTTTTGGCATAAAATAAAAAATATTGTTGTCTATTGCTACAAATATACCTGCGCTACTAATGACTGCTTTTGCGCTCCAGGGGTTAAGAAATATTTGAGAATATAATATATGAGAATTTCCTTCTCATTTCCTCCACAGGAAGACCCGGGATGTTCTGAGCGGGTATCAGGATCAGTGTGACTCTATACTGACAGACGTGAACGCTGCGCTCGACCACCTGGACTCTCTGCAGAAGCAGTATCTGTTTGTGTCCACCAAAACAGGAACGCTTCACGAGGCCTGTGAACAACTGCTGAAGGAGCAGGTCTGACGCTCGCACACAGAACGCCTCTTCTGCTCACACAAGGGGACTTTTATGTGATCAAAAGCACTGTAAAATTGTGAAATAGTATTAAAATGCAACAGAACTGTTTTCTATGGGAATATCTGTTAAACTGTAATTTATTTCTGTGATGTTCACCTGAATTTTCAGTGTCACATGATCCTTCAGAAAATATACTAATTAATAGTATAAGAGTATATTTAAATATACTAATGCTGCTCAAGAACATTTTTCATTTATTATAAGTGTTGAAAATAGTGGTGAAAGTGAGAGTTAAAGAAATAATAATGTTAAAGTAGATTGCTATTTCCTTTAATAGTTGCATAGTTAGTTAGTTTAATCTTTCTATTCATCTGTGAATACTGAAAACTAAAAAAGGTATCTTGAAAATTCAGCTGCGCATCAAAGAAATAAATTACAGTTGGACACATATTCACACAGAAAACTGTTACTTTAAATTCTAATAATATTTCACAATTTTTATTGTATAGTTGAACAAATAAATACATCCTCAGTGAGGCTTCTTTCAAAAACATCCAAAAATATTGATGGAGAAGAATAGTAACTTAATTGGCATTATTATAATCAGTGCTCTCAAACAATTAATCGCATCTTAAATAAATGTGTGCGTCGCTTTCAGAAATCATTCTAATCTGCTGATTTATTATAGAATTATCAGTGTTGGAAACAGCTGTGCAGACAAATATATATATTTTTTTTAATTTTTTAAAGGATTCTTCTTCTTTTTTTTTTCAGGATTCTTTGATGAATAACAATTAAAAAACAACATCATAATTTTTTTTTACCAAATATAAAACATTTCTAAAATGTAAATCTATGCTGTGCCTTTTTTGTTCATTTAATAGATCCTTTGTTAATAAAAGTATTAATTTCATTCAAAGAATAAAAATGTACTGATCCCAAACTTTTGAGCAGTAGTGAAACAGTAAACTACTGTAACAGTACTTCTGAACATTATTATCCATTTTAAATAAATGCTTCTCTTTTTAATATTTTAATGATCAAAGAATCCTAAAAAAAACTATGAATATCAAATTTGAGTAAAATAAATTTTTTAATTAAAAAAAGAGCAATTCTTTTTTTAAGAGGGGGGTCTTAATGCTTGTGTTCTGTTTGAGACATTGATATATCATAACATTCCTCTCTGTTAAGTGATTATTAATAACATTTCTACATTCATTATGAAAGATATTACTTAAACATGCTGTGTTTAGGGTATCAGAGTCCCCAGATATAAAACATTAAAAAGGTAAGATTAGTGTACAAACTCTGGCCATTTATTATTTTAGATTTTTTTATTGTATTTTTTTAAGCTACAATAATATTTATTCTAGTAAAGTGTGTTTAGGATTGATTTTTACCATGCACAATGAACAAAATAAATCTGAAAAGAGATACAAAAAAATAATATCAGAATATTGCAGAATAATATTTGAGGCTGAATTTGTTGTAGTTCACAGAGATGCATTGAGCCAGAAAAAAATTCTTTCAGGTGAAAAATCAGATGATATTTCACACTGAACCTGTGCTATGCAGTAAAAATCTGGTTGTGCTTCTTCTTCAGACTTGCGGTTCACAGGCCCTTTATTTATGCGTATGTTATTGCGTGTGTGCTTTACAGGAGGAAGAGTATGAGGCCGCTCTGTCAAGAGGACACAGCTATGGAGAGGAGACGGCTCTTCTCCTGCCTGACAACAGAGACACTACCCTCGGGTACAGCACGCACAAACACACATTCACTGTCTATAAACCCCATCAGTCACGCTGTCGTTATCTGTGACCTGCAGACACGGGCTCAGATAGATTTTCACATATAGTCTTACACAACCCACACAAGTAAATATGTCACTGTCGCAAAAAACATTCGGCCTTTCTCTCTCCCGAACGCTTCGCTTTATATCTCCCTGTCACAGTCTGTCTCTTTTTCTGTCTTTGCACACTCGCACACGCTAATGCAGGCCTTTATTTATGGTGACAGTCCGAATATGGTGAGGAGATGGAAGTTTTGAATACCACCTCATAAAATTAGTGAGGGAGAAGAGAGCGAGAGAAAGGATAGGGGGAGTTCTGTGAGGGGAGGACAAGAGGACAGATAAGTTGACAAGAAGCTGTAGCAATGATTTACTGAGAGGGTAGACAGCGCTCACCGGCCAATTTTCAGCATCATTAAAACCCTTTCTCCCTCACTTCTCTCCTTCACCCTCTTTCTTTCTCTTCCTAACTCTACTCCTCCACCCCCTCCGTCAGTATCCCTCTCTCTATCCATCTCTTTCACCCTCTGCTGTCTATAAACACACCATTTCTTCCCAAACTCACGCTTGTCCTGTTGTGTGTGTCGTCATGCAGAGATCTGGCAGAGAGCCCCTTGTGGTGAGAGACAGAACTGCGGGAGACGAAGGCCAGCGCAGCTTGGACTGCTGTGCACCAGTGCAACACGTGTTATGAGTTTTCTATTTAGGAGCATTTGCGCTTTATATCATATTGACATGAATATTTAAATATGCAATTTGCTTTACACTTTATATGCACTTAGAATATGCATAAGCTATTAGACCTCTTTACATCGCACACACGGTTTTAAGGCATCTTGCACGGATATGTTATTTTGCACATATCATCTGACAAGCAGAAGGTATCTGTAATGAGCAGATGGATAGAGAGTTTGCTTGAGGCGAAGGAAGTAAAGTGCGTTTCTGTATGTGTGTGTGTGTTAGGGTTGTTGTTCAATCTTGATTTTCTTCTGTTCTGTCTGTGTAAGACTTGTACCGATATAACAATTATCATTAATCGACGTCAGCAATAATGTAAAGCACAACATCAGGTTTTAAATGTAAGATTTAGTTCTTTATTTTGTGGGTCTTGTGGTAGAAGCATTTGAACCTTTTTTTTGTTTGTTTGAAGATAGATTGTGAAAGTTCACACATTAAATGATTGATTATGTGTATTGGGATACACCAGCGACTTGTTTTAATGTAAGAGAAATGAGTGGCACTTTAGATTCCTTTCAGGACGTTAACTCTCATGTAACATTCATATGTGGAAGATCTTCTTTGGAGGATATCCACTTCAGAATGGAGTCTGAGGGAATTATGAAGTTTAATTAGTCACTTTTAATTCCTCTAAATTTATATTTGGTGCTTTATTGTAGTTTCATGCATTATACTGAAACACTGTTTTACATTAATGATAAAATTATTATTTGTATGCGAAACGTACTAAGACAGTTAAACTACTTAATGTTCCTCTTGAGGTTGGCGATACATTAGGACGGTTTTGCAGTACTGCGAGAAGGACTTTTTATTTTAAGGCATGAATTGAACTGCTTTAAATTATGCCTCACGAAATTCAAGGAATCTCATCTTTAATTCAATTTAATGTGTGATGGCTTAATGGTGCGTCATGTGGATCATGTGGAGAACATTATTTGGCTGTGTTTAAGCTCATTACCTGAGAAAATTCATAATTTCAGAGCACCATGATTACATTTTAATAACATTCACAGGGAGAATATTATAATGCATATATTAAAAAGTATAATAATGAAGGCGAATATTATGAAAAGGTATCATACATTTAAAAGTACAAGTTCTTTTTTTTTCCTTTGAAATGTTTGAAACATTTTCCTGTTGGGCTGACTGTAAATGCAGAACTTTTGTTGCTGTTTACTGTAGGGTCATGTTTAAATAGCTCATATATGTTATTTGCCTTTTATACAACATGTCATAATCTGTATTGACTTTAAAAGTGATGTAACCCTTACACCTCACTGAAAGGCTTTTGTGCTCACTCTGTATCCATCAGTCTACTGTATTTGTATTGTACGCTCGACCAGGTTTTACTTTGATAGTTTTAAAGCTGTATATTAAAGTGTCAGCATCAGGATATCAGAGATAGAAAACAATTCATTCTCATTTTAAAAAGATATGCTTGAACCTGAAAGCAAACAGAAAGATATCGGTTACCCACTAAGTAATGGTTGTCCATTTTCTTGAAATTCAGTAATTCAGTCTAAAAGAACAGAAGTCATTTTGATGTCATTTGGATTTATTGTTTGCTTTTTTGTGCATTTATTCCTTCTTTCACTTCTATTATTTGTTTGTAGGTTATGCGGTTCTGTTCAGGGTGTGGGATGGGTTTCATTAATAAAATAATGTAATGTTTGTTATGTGTCCATTGGCTCTTCTTAAGTATTGGAAAGTGCATTAAATAATGGGTCATTTGTTTCCATTAGTTAATGCAACGGTAACATGAACAAACAATTTTATTTATTATTACTTTAGTATTGTTATTAATAAACAATTGTTTATTGTTAAAAGGATAGTTTATCCAAAAAGGGTCATTTACTGACCCTCAAGTTCCAAACAGTTGCTTGTTCAAGAAAAAACATGTAATGTAAGTCAGTGGGTACCTATAACTGTGTTTACCCACATTCTTCAAAATATCTTCTTTTGTGTTAAGCAGAAAAAGAAATTCAAGTTTGGAACAACCAGTTTGGGGTGAGTAAATGATGACAGATATTAACAAAGTAGCTGTTTAATTCATGTTTTTTTTATTAAATTGTATAATTTATTATTTTATAGTTACTTGTTCATGCACAATTATATTTAGATATATTTATTTATATTTAGTTTCTGTGATCCAAAACTCATATAGACTTGATCTGAAATCTAATTAATTTAATCACTCAATCACTTTCAAAACTTTCATCTGTCATTAAAAAATTCTGATTTGGTTACTTTTTTTTTTCTCTTGTGTTTTTGTGGAAAAAAAATAAATAAATAACAATTGCATACGAAATTTCAGACTTAGTGTGCTACAAGGTCCTCAGCACATTTTGAATATACTTTTTACATGAACACAAATCTTTGAATATAAAAACATTTAACTGGATAGAAACTTTTTATTATGATGTTGACATGCCTAAATGTAAGACATTTGCCCCCAGTTTCACAGACAAGGGTTAAGTTAGTCGCAGACTAAATTGCATGTTTGAGCTGTCTCAAAATGAAAATATCTTGCCCTGACAAATCCTAAAACATGTCAGTGTCATTGT
>JAUCNO010001888.1:1632474-1648787 GCA_032353835.1 Enteromius viviparus
GATAGATAGATAGATAGATAGATAGATAGATAGATGATAGATAGATAGATAGATAGATAGATAGATAGATAGATAGACAGATACAGGATAGATAGATAGATAGATAGACAGATACAGGATAGATAGATAGATAGATAGATAGATAGATAGATAGATAGATAGATAGATAGATAGATAGAAAACAGTAAAAAACAGTGAAAATGCTACAGTAAAAACCTGTTAAATGGTTAATGATAAATTCCTGTTAAATTTACAGGGAAACACCATAAACTAACTGTTATCAGTATATTTCAAAGGTACGAAACAGATTTCACTATTTTAAAAGTTTGTTTGTTATATTAACATTATATCAAATATTACGGTTTCTTATTAGAAATTACAGTATTTAACTGTAAATTTCAAATAAAACCGTAAAACTATTGACAAAACTGAATTTTTTACAGTATATTTTTCACGGTTTTATATTAGCAAGCACAGCTGCCGTTTTTTTACCGTAAATATTACGGATTTCTTTTTACAGTGTACAAGTTTTTACCGTAAAAGAAATAAAGGTTTTACTGTTATTTAACGAATTTCGGCAACCCCAGCTGCCGGTATATTACCGTAAAAATATATATATATCTATCATCATTTCTAATATCTATCATTTTTATGTCTATCTATCATCATTTGTATTATCTATCTATCTATCTATCTATCTATCTATCTATCTATCTATAGTTTGTTTTAACAAAAATCTGCCCTCATAGACTGACTGATAAAACAATGCACTAAATAATCTGAATAAAGGACAGTTCTCAGATCTTGTTTTTATTCATAGATAGATAGACATAAATCAATAAACAAAAAAATAATTATAAATTCCAAATTTACACCATATATGCTGTATGTATTACAATAAATATACAAAATTAAAAGCGTAAACATTATGAGTGAACATTCCATGATAAACGTAACATGATAAGAAAGGC
The DNA here is from genome assembly GCA_032353835.1 of Enteromius viviparus. Lineage (NCBI taxonomy): Eukaryota > Metazoa > Chordata > Actinopteri > Cypriniformes > Cyprinidae > Enteromius > Enteromius viviparus. The sequence continues at coordinate 1,633,446 of JAUCNO010001888.1, forward strand.
TAACACTGTGAGTACTGCACAGACTCCTGAAGGGATTTTCTTCAGCAGGTTTAGGTGAGCGATTAAACTCCAGTCACAGAGTCATGCTACTATTTACTGCCAGAGATCAGACACTGCTTAACAGACTAATCTCCATCCACAGATTACTCACAGCCTTTTGTGTGGCATTAATCTCATATCAAGAAACAGATTTCTGCAACACTTCAGACTCCATATGCACAATCACATTAGACAGCTAGATTATCAGACAATGCTATTGGTTTAGTAGTAATATTAGTAGTAGTGTTTGCTGTAGTATTTATTTTAGGTTTTTAATTAAGGTGAGCTATTGGAAATGTGCCAATGTGTAAAATGCTTTTGCCTTTGACTAAAGTTAACCAGACAGACATGTGCATCAATACCTGAGTTAAACTAGTTAAATCGGGCCAGCTGTCAAATGGTCTGCATTTGTTTCAAGCTGAAAAAAGCCAGTTTGAGACATTTGAGAGTGTGCCGCATGTCACACCTCACAGCCCAAATGGCCAAGTGGAGAAGATCTCGCTCTTCAAAGGGTTAACACCTTTATCTATGCAGCCTGTTAATCTGTGACCAAGACCGATCAATAGACCCTCATTACCTTTATCTTAGTAAATAATTAAGAAAATAGTTTGGAAAACAAACCCTTATTGCATTACATTTGTATGCATGGCTCACTCTTTCTTAGGAAATCGATTGATGGAAAAAGTGCACAGATCTGATTTTGTGAGTTAAGTTACCAAACAAAACTTTTTGTAACGTTTTCAAAGGTTTCTATATTACAATATAGATAGTAAACTGATTTAAAAGTGTACATTGAATGCAGTCATTTTGAGTAAAAGTATCTGCCAAATGCCTAAATGTACTATAAAATGTATACATATATGTTTGTCTTTATTATTTTGATATAGGCTAGTTTATGTGTATTTACATAAAAAAATGCTTTATGTTTTTTAATAAGTCTTATCAAGACTGCTTTTGATATTGTGAAAAATTACTACAATGTAAAAACAAAAACCATGTGAATATGTTTTAAAATCTAATTTATTTGTGTGATGCAGTGCTGAATTTTTAGCATCATTACTCCAGTCTTCATCTCATGATCCTTCAGAAATCATAATAATATGCTGATTTGCTGCTAAAGAAACATTTCTGATTATTATCAATTGTGGAAATATTTTATTTTTGTGCAAACCATGATACATTTTAAGTTACAGGACAGAAAAGAACAGCGTTCATTTTAAAATATAAATCTGTTGTAACATTATAAACTTTGTATTTCATTTTGATTTATATATGTTTATTTGCAAAAACAGATTCAAAATTTCGAAATTATGTTTTGTATGATGTCATCATGTTTTTACTGTGTTTTATCATGTTAAATATTATTTTTTTACCTAATCAAAATAACCCATCAGCAGTTTGATAGTAATGCGCAATGAAAAACATTATTTTTGAAAATTGTTAAAAACCGAGTTACCTCTTTTTGCAAATGAACTATATATATATATATATATATATATATAAAGCTAAAATACTCTTTTTTGTATTATAGGTTCACCTTTTAAAAGAAATCCACAATTCATATTAAGCCTACCAAACTAATGTTATGTATTTAAACAGACTCCTACAGATTAAAAGGGTTTTGAGTGCATAAAAATAAATGATTAAATTCAATAAAGAATGCCTAAACTTTTGACTGGTAGTGCATGTTTAACATGAAACAATAGAGTATTGTTTATTGGGGTCTCCCACAGACAGGGTGTGAAACAGCTGTGACCCAATGGAGAGCTCCAGCAGGGGATTTGTGGAGTGTGTGAGTGTTCATTGGTCAGCAGACAGGCTAATTTGCATAAACCATGACCTATATCTGATAGGTGGGAGCTGGAGACACCAGAATCTGCTGCAAGCAGAACTAGTGATGACTGAATGAAGAGCTGTTGTTCTCGCATTTCTTTTTAAGTGATTTTTTTGTTTGCTGTTCCTCTCAGTTTTTGCAGACATGAAGTTCTCCTGCAGTTACTTCATGCTTCTGTGCATGATTGGCTACGTCAGCTGCACGACTACAAAGTACTTCACGTATGAGGAGGACACAACTGGGACAGAGATTGGAAACCTTTCTCAAGACCTGAAAATAGACCCAGCGGAGGATCCTGAGACATCTTTCAAGTTCATACAGAAGACGACTTCCATCATTCACATGAGGCAAATCGACGGGCTTTTAACAGTCGGAGAAGTCATTGACCGAGAGCAGCTTTGTCACCGATCTCCACAGTGTCTGATTACTTTTGACGTTGTGGCTTTTTCAAAGGAGAAGTTCCAGCTCATTCATGTTGAGATCGAGGTAAAAGACATTAACGATCACTCGCCTCAGTTTACACGCAACGAAACACATTTGGACATATCCGAAAATGCAGCTTTGAACTCACGGTTTCCGCTGGACATCGCCGTGGATCAGGACGTCGGAGACAATTACGTTCAAAGCTACCATATTTCTCACACAAACCATTTCGTTGTTGAAGTCAGCACTCGTGAGGATGGAGAAAAGTCAGCCGAACTCGTCTTAATCAAGCCACTTGATAGAGAAAGCGAAGAGTTTTTTACCATCGAGGTGACGGCGACTGACGGCGGGACTCCAGCAAAATCTGGCTCAACGACTGTTTACATCCGAGTGCTGGATTTTAACGACAACAGCCCGACCTTCGAACACAACTCACTCAAAGTCGAGCTCAGCGAAGATTCACCCATCGGATCACGAGTGCTAAAGGTACACGCTTTCGATCCCGACGCCGGGATCAATGGAGAAGTCGTGTACGGCTTTGTCGAAGGCTCCACGAGCGAAGTAACACGTGTTTTCCAGATCGATCTTATTACGGGAGAAGTGACCCTCAAAGACTCTGTCGATTATGAAACCAAAAAGTCGTATGAGTTGCACATCCAAGCCTCTGATTTGGGCGCCAATTCAGTATCATCCACCTGTCGCGCTATTGTCGAAATCGTTGATGTGAACGATAATGCGCCGGAGATTAGCATCAAACCAATGACTTCCACCAGCGATGGAGTCGCATTCATTACCGAATCTGCAGCCGAAGAAAGTTTTGTAGCTCTCATCAGCACCTCAGATGCAGATTCAGGTCCCAACGGCTACGTCCGGACGAGTTTAGAAGGACATGAGCATTTTAAGCTGCAACAAGCCTACAGTGACACTTTTATGATCGTAACAACCACGACTTTAGACAGGGAAGCCATTCCAGAATACAACCTAACTGTGATTTCCGAAGATTTAGGAACTCCTCCTTTTAAAACCATCAAACATTATACCATTCGCATCACAGATGAGAACGATAACGCACCGATGTTTAGCAAAGCCGTCTATGATGTCTCAGTAATAGAAAACAACATTCCCGGGTCGTACATGACTACGGTGGTTGCGCGTGATCTCGACGTTGGGAAAAACGGAAAAGTCTCCTACAGCCTAATCGACAGCAAAACGCCAGACGGTTCCCCGATTTCTACGTTCGTTTCCATCGATCCTCATTCTGGCTCTTTGTACACCCTGAGATCATTTAATTTCGAGACTCTGAAAGAAGTTGAGTTCGCAGTCAAAGCCAGCGATAAAGGTTTCCCGCCGTTATCGAGCACGACTTTAATTCAAATCCGCGTGGTGGACGAGAATGACAACTTTCCGTATTTCACATATCCGGTGCTGCGAAACAATTCCGCTGACGTCCCGATTCCCTTTAACGCTCAAAGCGGCTATTTAGCGCTTAGACTAACGGCCCAAGATGAAGACAGCGGGGTAAACAGCGAGCTCAGTTTTCATGTTTTGGAAGATGACGCTAAACTTTTTAGCGTTGATAGAAACAGTGGAGAAATCATCTTGAAACGAAAACTCACTGCACAATGCGGAGACTTTCTGAAGCTTAAAGTTTCAGTAGTTGACAACGGTAGAGAGCCGCTTTCTAGCATTGCAACCGTCCGGTTTGTGGTGACAGACACAGGTGCACAAGAGGACCAGGTGGTTATTTTACTTCGATCCAAGGATGAAGAGACTCTGGAGTTTGATGTTTGGACTGTGGTGATTATTGGCTTCGCTGCATGCTGTGTTCTGTTGCTGGCTGCCATCATCATCCTCACCGTGACTTGCACCGTCAAACGAAGGCGAAGAAACTGCGGGAGAGACGGCCTGTACGGATCAACCCCGCTTTCCAAGAACAACCCTGCAAGTACAAACATTTACGGAGGCCCTAATGGCTTCCTCAGAAGCGAAGGCGATTCAATGCAACCTCTGTATGAAGATAAAAGCCTGGATTTTGAGGAAAAGGTGAGTGATTTTGGCTGTTTTTTTATGCACATTTAGATTTAGGCCAGTATATTAACTTTAAGGTTTTGTTTTCATAGCTGTTCCTGCCCTGCAAACCTTTCGAGCAAACGTTTTTATGGCAAGATGAAAAATACTGTCTGCAAAGGAGGTAAGAATGGTTTAAAATAGTTATTTTGTTTTTGTTTGGTGTATTTGCCTTCCTTGAAAATTCTTATTTTAATTGCTTAATTATAATTTATAAAAAAAAAAATAATAGAAAAGTAGAGAGGAACAAAAAATGCTTTTATTTTATTTTTTTTTCTAATATAATTAAAAATATTGAATTGTAACATTATTTAAAAATATTATTTATAATATATATATATTTTTTAAATGATTATTTAATAATGAAATAATTATAAAATAGTATAAATTAATAATTATTTTAAAATAATTGTTTTAAATATATACAATTATAGATATTATATAAGCAGCATACTGATTTGAGTGATTATTAATTTGTAAATAGTGCATTTCTTTTATTTTCCATTATAGGCCTAAAAATCCATGTTGAAATGCAAAATGTTTTTGGGCCCAGTTTTAATTTTGCAACTGCAGTCGACTAATAGGAAACCATAAAAGTGTTTAATATGCAAACAAATCACTATTTGACTTTGGTCAGGGTTTAGTCTCTTTTTTAACAACAGGTCATGAACCGTATGTAATGCGCTGGCGTATTAGTCATGTCCCAGTGAATATAGTGTTTTGCTCTGCTATGGAATATCAATAATCAGATGGAGTGTTATTCAGCAGATGTGATGTGATTGTATTCGCAGTGGCACCAGCAACACAGATCAGCTGAGCGTGAAGGACAGCGGTAAAGGAGACAGTGATTTCAATGACAGTGACTCGGACATCAGCGGAGCCGCTCAGAAAAGAGGCCTGACAACCTTCCAGCCGCTGGCCAGAGGTAGATATAGTTATCTGACACACCAGCTTTACACTGTTTTCTTTGAGATTGTTGGCTTTGCTGCAAATGGGTTTTCTAATATTTCTAGCCATTTAAAAAATATATATATTTATAAAATTATTTTAGTATTATATTTTATTCCTAGAGACTTTCACTTTTTGCAACATATATTTAAAATATATTTAAGCCAGAAAAAAATATATTTATTTATTTATTTATCTTTTTTTTATTATTATTATTTATTTATGCGTGTATAAACAAGACAAAAATACTGAGAAAGAAAAAATTTTTTGTAGTGTCATATTTTATTAAAATATTTGTATAGTAAGAGTTAACTATACAAATATATATATATTTTTTTCTTAAATATATACATGCATGTGTGTGTATTTAAATATGTATATTTTATTTTGGATCCAATTAGCACTCAACATAAGTGTAACGTTTTGCAGTATGCCTAAAAAGGAGAGAACAATTGATCATCAGCGTAATAATTTGATTGACAATATAATTATGACATAATAATGACAGTATAATTGAATTCTTCTGTCTGTGTCTCTGTAAGGTGCCTTCAGCAGCTCAGGAGCTCCTGTTATCCAGACCCGAGACATGCACATCCCGCCCGGCAGCTCCTACACCATCGGATTCGCTCCGACTCCACTTTACAGCACCACCCACGTCACTTCCCATTCCTGGAGAGAAAGCCTCAGTAAAACCAACATGATGAACACACAGCGGCCTGCTCAGACTTTCTCCAGGACAGGAACCCTGCCTTCATACTCGTCCCATTCGAGCAGGAGAGCCATGACGGGCGTCCAAGAGCAGATCCAGACGTTTCTGGGTCCAGAGTCATCTGAAGTCGCTACCACCTTTTAAATATCAGAGATATTTATATAAAGACAAGAGTCTTGTTCATCAGATCTGATATTTTAGCTGATTGTGTGAGCGTGACGGACTTCTCCAGCAATTTAGCAGTCAGTGCTTTTCACACTGGTTTGCCACCAAAGGAAGTTTTTTTCCTTTCTTTTTTTATTTTTTAAATTCAGGAAAATATATTTAAAAACAGCATGTGTGACTTAAATTAACATAAATAAATTTTGTAAATATTTGTATATTTTGCATTATGTCTTTTCCCGTGAAAACAAACCCTGTATGTGCTGCTGACTCACCAACATGATGGATTTTCTGTAAATAATCATTACATAACCAGTTTAGTTTCTCTTATAGATGCTGTTAGCAATGAGTTTGTATGTTTTTAGTGTTTAGAATGACAATTTGGGTGTTTTGGTTTTTTTTTATCCACCTGTATTTATATTTTTATCTGAAACAGAGTAAAAATTCTTAAATATACTTTTTCTTTTTCTTTATTGTTTGTACATAGATCCTGATTAAGTATCTCTCACAAAAGTTAGATCTCTATAGACTGCAGAAAAAATGGTGTAGAAACAATTTTCCCTCAAAAATGACTACATATCACAAAAAACTGGCATGTAATGTTTAATAAAGCAGACTGAAATAGTATTTTCTTGCAAAGCTTACTGCAATACAATGTGTTTTTGAAAGATGAACACTTTTTTTAATTTGCTTCTCTATATTTTCCGGCTTTTTAAGCAGGGCTTAAAAACCTGTTGCAAAGACTGTAGATATTAATTGTTTATAATGTTCTCACCTCGGTGACCCAAATAAAGTACTTCGAAGCCTGTTTTGTTGCCTGACCTCTGAGAACGTCTTGTTTAATAGCTGATTAGCTGTAAAAGACTAGATTGCAGACACATCGAGTTAAGTCCTGAAATCCAGGCTGTCCGATTACTGCTCACACATGGCCTGTTCTGGATTAGAGGGTTTGTAACACAGCGGCCGAGTCTTTACAATAACACATGAAGAATGAGGCTTAGAGAGACACAATCAGGCATATTAGTGGAGTTAAAGAGCTTGCTGTGAGAGATTATATGGCCATCTTCAGTTAGCTGCAGTGCAACAGGTGCACACGGACATATAATACAGCTTAATAATACACAAAATAATGAACACAAAATAATAATGCAGATGTAATACAACAGACTTTATCAGGGCAAACACAAAAGATTCTGCTTGGTTCTGATGTAAAATAAATAAATAAAACAAGTTGAAATAAAAATAAATACATTAATTAATTAATTAATAATAAAATTGATAGGAAATTATTACAAATACACACACAAACATTTTCAGTCAAAGCTTACTTTAGAAATTACAGTAGTGACAATTTATATATATATATATATATATGTGTGTGTGTGTGTGTGTGTGTGTGTGACTTACTATTAATAATCATGCAATAAAATTAAAAGAAAATAATATTAAAAATAAAAAATAATATTAATATTAATAAAACACCTAAAACAAATAAATAATATTGTTTTGTTTGTTTATTTAAAATAATAATATTATTATTGTTGAATAATATTATTTAAAAACACTTCCTGTGTAAATATATTTTAGGAGCATATTTAGAGACTAAAGTTTTTTTTTTATTTTTTTTTGGACCAGTTTCACAAGTTAAATAAAAAGAATATAAATAGATTATAATTATTATTATTATTGTGCATTTTTATTCATATTTTGTTACTATTATTAATTATTATTAAATAATTTGGCCATTATTTTAACTTAAAACAAGAGTATAAAATTTTGCTTCACAAATACTTTTAACTGCACAATATTTAAAACATATTTATTTATTTAATAACATCCAAATATCTATTTATTTATAGTTATTTGTTTATGTACATTCTTGTTTTTTGAGTTTGACTATAATGCCATTCAAACTTGCAATGATTTATCCTGTCATTCAAAGCTCATGTCGAAGAAAAATAGATCCATAAATCCATAAACTGTGTCATCACTCTGGAAAAAATTGGTTAGGGCTACACAAATCATGCAGGATTACAGTTTTAATATGAAGATTGTGTAATTCCAGAACAGGAATATCACAGCACAATAAAGAAAGGGGGAAAATGCTATGAAACATTCATTATATCGGTGCTTTCTCTCTGCGATGTGAGTCGGGGACAAAAAAGAAATAAATAAACAGGAACGTTCTTTCATTTCACTTTTGGCCTAAAGGGATGTTTTCACTCGTGCAAATAACAAGAGGAACATTGCATCGTCCCTTTTGTTAGTAATTGCTCATAGCTGATGGGATATGACAGATTTCCAATTGGATATGAAGGGCAACTTCACAAAAAGATCAATAGCACACCAAATAGCTTACTGTATCTTCTCTCAGTGTTTTCCATATAGGTCAGAAGAGAGGCTCAGGAAGAGGACGTGATGCTGAGAGCAGGGTCAGATCTCCCTTAACAAGATATCTGAGTGAGTTTACAAAACCCCAAAATCACAAATAACACCTAACGAATGATGCATTTAAATATAGCTTTAATTAGGACAAGTGCAATGTGATTCTTTGCTATTTTATTTGAATACATTTGACCTTCAGTGATTGCATGGTAGACATGTATTAAATACATCATGTATTCTGGTCGGTAGGGTTAGGTAATGGAAGTGCACTGAACTGGGATGCTATACATTTCATAACAAACTTATGATATTGTTCTATATGTTTGGTATTTTGAAAAGTTGAGAAAATCTACCGTTTATTGCTAGTATGTTTAATAAACAGTCATTTACTATAAAAAAAGGTGATTTTATTAGTCCTTATATATAGGCGTAGTTCACCAAAAGTACAAATTCTTCCAAAAAATAAAAACTCTCAGACCATCTGAGATGTATTAAACAGTATATGAGTTGGTTTCTTCATTAGATTTGAAGAAACAGGCCTGCATCATCAGTGTTTCATCAATGGATGCTCTGCAGTGAATGATTGCTGTGAATGATGACAGCTGATAAAAACACCACAATAATCCATACCAGTCCAGTCCAGCAGTAAATCTGCTTCACCTCTGTACTGTACTGTTAGAGCAAACCATCTCACAGTTAATCTCCGGCTCTGAAACAGCCGGACCAATCAACGTACAGAGTGTTTGGGTGAGGTGATGTTGTGGCTCTGCTCCCGACAGATTTTGGTAAAATATCAGGTGAGTTCGACTTGAAACAGCACTGCAGCAAGTAATCTGTGTATGACATTAAAGTACAGAGAGAGAATGTGACAGCTGATGTATCCGTAAGCTCTTTATGAGCGCTCTCGCCGGTACTACACTGACAGTCCAGCTCTTACCGATCGTCAGAGAGGAACTGGGGAGGCAAAGACTGGTGTGGCGGCCCATTAGGACCCCAAGCTGTACCACTGGTTCAAATGACTTTTAATAGGTACTCTGTTTAGTGCCTCATCACAATTCCATGTTATGATAAATGCTTACAATGTTGATTAATGTGAGTATTCATTTTGCATATTCAATTATGAGTTTAATTATGTTTAAAATGTTTTCTTTTATAAACAAAACAAATTAACTAACAATTAAAAGTTAATCAAGTGTAAGAAATTACATTCAGTTTGTTTCATGCATATTCACATTCACATCTTTATGTATTTATTTGGCAATGGGACCTGATTTAAAGGGGGGACTCGATTTCTCATGATACCGGCAGGTTTTGTCTTCTCCAGATGTTAACTGATGGACTGGAGTGCTGTAGCCTCTCATTCTGACGGCACCCATTCACATCCATTGCTGAGATACAGATGCAATGCTGCATTTCTCCAAATCTGATAAAGAAACAGTCCCCTAATCTTGGATGGCCTAAATGTGAATACATTTTCAGCATGTTTAAAGTAAAGTATTCCTTTGAGACGAAGGAAGAGGATTTGTTCATGGACACTGTTCATCCGTTGTTCACCAGTCTCCCACAGGCTACTGTTAGTGCTGAAAAATGTATTTAATGAGCTTCCAGTGTCAACAGTAAATGGCAAATGAGTCCACACTCCTTCATATATCTTAATAGTGCGCTGGTGTTACTGAGATTCAACTAAACAGACCTCAGCAATTCAAGCCACGAGTCTGTTCGTCTATAATGAAAGATAATTTATCCATATCATGCATTATGAGCAAAGTAAATTGCTCAATTACTTCTACGTCAGTGAAATTGTTTTGAGTGTGGCTAATTATGTTTCATATTTATGCCCATTAAAGAGATGATGTTGAACTTCTACAGGTAGATTATCTGCGCAAATGATGACATTTATAAAAAGGTGATAGGATAGGATAGGATAGGAGCTGCTAGATGTGCATACTTACAAATAAAATACATGTTGTGCTTTTTAAGTAGTTTTATTAATGGCTTTCATAAATCACCGTGCCATTATATGTAAATTTGCACTAAAAACAGATTGTGATTGAAAAGGCTTTAATGGTAAAGTACATGAAAGCTGTTTGGTACTCTATTATTATAATATTTATATTCTTCCAAAACAAGTCTTTTATTGAGTTTCTGTTGAACATTAAAATGTCTACACATTATAACAAATATCATTAATTTTTATCTCATAATCCTTTTTTTCTTACAATTCCTTACATAAGACATAATATATGTTTTTTTTCTATAATTTAATAATAGAATTGATCTTGTTTTAACCTTGTTTTTAAAGTTAGTCGTTTTATTTTTGTCATTTTAACACACATTTTTTCAGTTTTAGTTATTTTAGCAATTTACTTGAAATAAAATACTTTTTAATTTTTATTTTATTCAGTTACAGTTTGTTGTATTTCAAGTAACAAATATGTTTTTAATGGTTTAGGTTTTAGTTAACTAAAATAACCCTGGTATGTGCGCATTCATATCAATCAAATTTAATGAAAAAAATAAATAAAGTGTAGTTTACAGGCATGCAGTAGGAAGAAATACAGTAGGTCAAACAGCTATTTTCTCTCAACGTTTTTAATCTTGAAAGGATTAGAAGCTGAAATTGCTTTATAATGAATGTTTCCTCTCATGAACCATTGATTGAATGAGCACCAACAGGCTTCAGCCTCTGAGCGTGTGGTTCTCGTGTAATTGCTGGCGTTAGTGAGGCCCGTGAGAACGAGATCGTGCAATACTTACTGAACATAAACAGCACTGCCGTTTTCAGGGGCCTTTCTCGCACCTAAAAACCATTTTTAACCAAATTCCTGTTATTACATTTGCAGAAATATGTCATTCTGAGCTCTCCCCGTGGTTCGATTGGTACAGGAAATATCGTGCAAGAGCCTCTACGGGTTTCCCGTGCATAAACAAACAACTTTCATAATATTCACTTCTGCCTCTTTCAGATCTGTATAGCTCACATTTTAATTAAAGCTGTGCTTATAAGGAAAAATAAAGCAGATTTAAAGGAACAGAATGTGCTCGCCTTCAAGTTATCTGAGAGGAAAATCAGAAATGTGTCTGTGCATCAGTGTCTCAGCAATGGATGTGAATGGGTGCCGTCAGAATGAGAGTCTGATAAAAACATAATAATCCACACCTGTCCATTAGTTAACATCTAGAGAAGACAAAAGCTGTGGGTTTGTGAGAAACAAGTCCATCATTTAGATGTTTTTAACCTCAAACTGTTGCATCTGTCTAAAATTAGAGTCCATAATAATCACTTTATTTTACGGTTGCATCTAATAGTTGCTTATTAGCATGCATGATACTAGAATATTAGCCATTCATTAGTGCTAATTAAGCCCTTATTCTACATCCCTATACCTAACAACTACCTAACTTGTTTGGATTCTGACGGCACCCATTCACTGCAGTGCATCCGTTTGGAAAAGACATGCAAGGTGTCTGTGTACCTCAGTGGAGAAAGTTTTTGCTTTTGCTTTGTTAAACTTAAAAACAGAGATTTTAAAAATAAAATGAGGGGGGGGGGGGGGGTGTCAAGCACAGCTTAACACATCAAGTTATATTTAAGGATATAAAACAAAGTGTGCGATAATATGTTTTCTCAATTGTGTTGATGAGGCTGTATGCATATTTATGAATTTTCTAAAGCAGTGCGCTTCATCTCACTCACACTTCTCCATAACAATACAACACTCTCTCCTATTTTGGTCTCGTTCAATTAAACCGATATCAAATTAAATGCTTTAGTTTTGAGAAGAAGCTGGCAATTGAATGTGTTTTCCGTTCAAACTGTGGAATGGGAAAATTAATCTCTAGGATAAAAGGAAATATTACTGATAATGATATTCAGTATATTATGAGTAAATGAGGATGAAGAGCTCATGTGGCTGTGGGGCTCTGCCCTAGATAGCTCAAAACCAGGACAATCAAAACACTATCATGTGATCAAACTATTGAAACAGCTGCACGGTTTAATTATTACACGAGTCTTGTCTCAAAATTAGAGCTCACCAGGGGAGTCAGCATGGAGCTGCATTATTATTATATGTGCTCTGTTGAAAAAATAAGAGAATAACAGAGCATTTGGTAATTAATGCCTTATGTGACTGATGCTGATGCAATCTAACATACTCACACACGCATGCATACATATAGTGGCCAAAAATATATTTTAAATACACTCTAAATATATGTTGCAAACAGCGTTATGTATTTGCATGTGTTATAGGCAAGAAAAACTTTTTTTCTTCCGATGCGACATATGTGAATGTATTTTCTTGGATTCAGATATATAGGGCAACAAATATTTTGAAATGCATTTAATATGCACATAACAAAGCAAAAAACAACTGCACCGGTTTCATCATTTCTCTCTCTCATTTCTCTGCCTGTATAAATTGGTATGAAAACACCTAGAGCAGTGTTTTGCCCCTCAAACAAACAAAATACAGTGAACACTGCCACCAAGTGGTGAAAAACGTAACAGCAAACATTTGGGCTTACTGTATCAAGGATCGCTCTTTAAAGGATGTTCATTTTTATGTAAATTTGACATTCATGAATGCATATTTACAAAGGGCAAGCCTATTTTATAGTGCTTGAAAAAAACATTAAAATGTATATAGATGTGATGTTAAAATCTAAAAATAGCAGGCTAGTAAAGCAATGAAACGGTTACTATATGCTCCTCCTTTAACACTTTCAGATCAGAAAAAAACTTTATGGTGTTTTTTTTGTTGTTGCTCTGTCTTGTTGCATGTGAAATGTTCTAGTGGGATATGGCATTATACATGCTATATTGCCTGAAAAAGAAGAATTAAAAGAAAGCAAACACTGCATAAACAACCATTCGCGATTATCTATATTTATATATTATATATATATATTCAACGCTGTAAAGCCGCTGTATGCATACTTTCAAGAAAATGTATTACTGTAATATGCAAAGTTATTTCTGCAATAAGCTTTTTTCATACAAGATTAATGTGACCTACCCATTAGTCATGATTCACGAACCCGATTATTTGGCTTTTCTGTTCTTTTCACGCATGTCCGCTCATGTCTTAAATGTGCGTCCTTGAAAGCACCGTTTTCTTAAGTATTTCTTAATTCTCAAATATCGATTTAATGGCTATTCCAGAAATGACAACAACGGCCTACACATATAGCCTGTATCTGTTTGATTAAAAAAAATATTTTAGTATTCACTGGTTATTGGACATGTCATCACTCTTAACTACTGAACTCTACACCCTTGATTCTGTTGAATGTAGAGTTGATCTGAATCCTGGTGGTTTTAATCTGATTTGCCCAACAGAGGGAGCTCGCACATCTCACGTGCTTCAGATACGCTTTATTACTGTCGAATAAATATACTGATGTTATAAAGAACGTAATGCCCTATTTTTAAATCTCCTGTCATTTATTCAGTAGATATTGTGAAGAGGAGGAGATGAGAGCAGAGGCGAGGACATCGCTGCCGTGTCTCATTGTTTTTCTGCAGACATGACCCATTTTTGGGGAAAAAGAAACACCTAGTCAACATTTCAGTAGAGCAGCCTCAAATGAGATACGACTTGTGTCAAAATAATATCCAAGTATGCTGTATAAAAGTCTATTAGAAGCCTGGAATAGTTTCTTGTCGTTGCTCCTTTCTCTTTGTGTTTTTGTAAGTATGAGCACTTGAAGTCTTCAAAACACATAGACCACAAACAATCATACAGCATGTTTATACAAGGGGATATACAAGATCTGGCAATCTGAAATTCTGAGCCTGAGAAAGAAAATTCTTAATTCATAAGAAAAATTCAAACGGCACTTCGAGGCTTTTTCTGTTTGTGAATCATGAACTGGAAACCTGTTGGTGTGGGAAGCCTTAAAAACACTGAAAAAAACATAGCAGGCATAGAAATTGCTAGTAAATTTGGCAAATAATTGAACGTAACAGGAAAGTGCTTTCTCAATGCACTCAAATAATCTTTCATTACCATTTTTTATCAGTGCATGGGGTGATATGGCATTATGAAACCATACTATCTTTTAGTTATGTAATGCATGTAACAATTAATCTGCTCAGAAGCAATACAAGTGATTTTAATTTTAACAACACCCTAGCTGTTCCCTCTCTTCCATAATTAATCACACACATCGTCTAAGAAGCTACAGATCGCTCAACCTTTTTTTTCACCAATGTGCACTTGGACAAACAAGCCTAGAGCCCACTGTCACATCCTTTCATGCTCTGAACAAAATGCAAATTCACTGATTGGCTTTGAGGATGATTGTAGTTGAATGTTTTGTGCGTTCGGACCTAATGACCAACAATTATGACTCACCTCTCGTTTTCAGTCGTCTTCGGGTGTCTGCGGCAGCTGGAAAGCATTGTTCTCTGAAGTGTTAGAAATGTAAATGTGTGCAGTGTCATAGAAGACTTTCAGAGGAAAGCCTAGTGACAGCACGGACCGCCCACAGTCACTTCACTGACCGGCTCATTCACGTTGAATGCAAAACTGGCAAGAGCTGGCAGAAATCAACCGTTCAGATCTAATCAGCACCAATGGATGCTCTGCAGTGAATGGGTGCCGTCAGAACAAGAGTCCAAACTTCTGATAAAAACATCATTAACTGATAGACTGGAGTGGTGCGTATTATTTGTGATGTTTTTATCAGCTGTTTGGACTCTCAATCTGACGGCACCCATTCACTGCACATGCAATGCTACTTTTCTCCAAATCTGATAAAGAAACAA